>CAJQZN010044264.1:0-16609 GCA_907164685.1 Colias eurytheme | reverse complement strand
AGCAGCTGCAGCGCGCGCATGCCGCACAGGTGCTGCACGCCGAAGTCGCGCAGCTGCGAGCACCAGCGCAGCCACAGCGCGACCAGTGACTGCATCGTGCTCACGTAGCCCACGCCGATGTCCGTTATGTGCACGCATCTGATGTTAATATTTATATTTTATTTATTGTAAACAAAAAATACTTCAAAAACAAATTAATATCAGTATTATTAAATGAAAAGAAATAAACTACTCAGCACAACATTTTTTTTTATGGAGTGGTAACATAATTTACCTATCAAGTGTTAACTCTTCAAGCTGATTAAGATCACAGGCAATGTACTCCAAGGCATTATCGGTAACCCGCGGACACCAGCTCAGATCGAGACTGCGGAGACGAGGCAAGTTTTCCGCAACTAGTTCCACTCCTTCATCAGTAACTTTGCTGCAGCCACTCAGTGATAGCACAGTGAGGTTAGGTAACGAGTGCACTGGAATGATAATGGAAAGGTTGATTATAAGATAGTAATTACTAGATAGTATTGATTGAAGACAATTACATAAAAAAAACAAATATCATAATTTACAACTTTCTCTTAAACACTTTTCGATATTTTAACTGTTTAATGTGATACAAAGAAAGGTTCATAAGAAATTCAAAGTAAGCTGGTGATGATAAATCATAAATAATTCTTACTTGATCTCACTTACCTATATTAACAACTCCATGGTTGGTGAGTTCCCAACAACTATGTAAGCGCAATATACTTAGCGATGCACTTTGCTTTTGTGAGAAATAACCCAGTGCTGCATCTGTGACATGATACGCTTGCAGCGAAAACTCATACAGAGATGGTAGAAGTTGTGCCACAGCTCCAACCTGTTTTAGAAACCAAATTATTTGTATTCATATTTACTGAAATATTTCAGTAATAAACATATTATTAATATTATGACATCTCAATTATGTATAATAAACCTTTAATAGTTTTCCAAATATTTCATGAACACATTGTTATCTCTTTTTTCTTAACTTTAATCAATTTTATCTATTTTATGAATTTTACTTGTGTTTTTGAGAACTTGGAAACATACATTCAATAAATACTTTAAAAATACCAAATTTGTCTGAAAACTTACAGCTTCATCAGCAATGTTAATGCAATCAGTAAGTGTGAGTGAAACAATCCTTGGTGTTAAACATGCCCATATACCAGCTTCAGTTATTTCATTACAGCCAGTTAGTTCTAGTTCAAAAAGAACCTAAAAATGAAACATTCTTGTTAGAATAAGCTGTATGATACATTATGATGTTAATTAGTTTGATTAAATGTATACACACCTCTAAATGATCCAGAACTGATTCCAAGCCCCTGTCTGTTACTGTGCAGCCCTTCAAGCTTAAAGCATTAACATGGTTAGATGATAGTGGAAATATTCGAATGAATTCATTGATGTCATCATCAGAAGCTGCTATGAGAACCAAACCTCGAATACCTCTTCTAACAATTGAATTATAAAATCTTTGCATGCAACATTCTGATTCAGATCTACTTTCACGCAAATCTACAACTGCCACAAGACCCGTCCACCAGCGGGTAGATGAATACAGTATATCTCTCCATTTAGTGCAAACTTGAGCAAGCGTTCTCCTATCATTAGAGTTAAAGTAAAGGAAAAATTTTTCTAGAAATCTTTCTTCTAAAATAAACTGACTCCAGATGAGCGGCCGGGGTGCGGGTCGGCGTCTGCGCGGTATTCTGGGAGCGGAGGTGGCGGGGCCGCATAGTGCGTTTGCAACTCGTTCCACGACGCCAGGTGATCTCTTCCTGCCGCGCAGTCCGAGGCCGGTGATCCGCCGCGACAGTTCTGCGGAGGCGCGCTCCACGACGCCCTGTGCTGACACCGATGACATCTTCACCTTCACGCGGCGTATGGTGTCGGCCGTCCGCCCGCCCCCGGAGGCTGCGCCGCTAGCTCCGTGCTCACAACCCGCCACTTTGCCGCTGATAATATTAATATAAAGATTACTGTACAATTTTAACACATATCAGTCATAGACCAAATTACCTAAAATGCTATTAGCATATATGTGTAGGTACAAGCAGACATTGATTACCTACTGCTTAATTATTTCAATCAACATTACATCTTTTCAAAATTACTCTATAAATACTTTCAATTATAATATTACAATATGAGAGACATGAAGGAAGTTTAGGCAAATTTATATCAATATTATGTGTATTTATTTGTCTGATAAGTCTTTGTTACATGATTATTTTATAACCTGGATTTGGTACAGCTTTCTTTTTCGTGATGAAAAACTTATTACTGTTATTATTATTATCATCCATGGTATGTAAAGTAATAATCTTAATCACTTTGAAATAATCTGTATGGCGATTCAAATAATATTGACGCAAAAAAATATTAGTGCCAAGCTGAAAACTATTTTTCTAATAATTAACGACTTTTGTTTCTGATATTTATTTATATTTTCATATTTTGATCAGTAATCAGGTAAAAAAATAGTTTTGCATAAAATACGCAAATGATCATATTTTGTAATGATGAATGATTTGAAACATATTTTTAAGTGAAACGTTGGAAACTGAATTTACTGAAACAGTATTGAAAATGAGATTTATATCATATAATCTTCATATATTTTATATATTCAAATACCTATAAATGTTTTAGTTAAAAATCAATGAAATAAAGTACAAACCTATAAATATGTATCCAGTTTTAAAATCCACATTTTGTTTAGAAAAAAAATGAAATAGCGCTATTCCTAAATAGATTTATTTTTCTCAAGACAAAGTAACTTATAAATAAACCAACTGTAATGCCCTAAAAATTAAAAATAACCCTAAAATTGCCCCAAAAGTAAATTACAAAAAATTACAAATGACGCTGTCATTCAACCTACAATGCACAGAAATGACACAGATGAAAAATATTTTATAGATAATATTTCATACCTTAGGGCGTATTCAGAAAGAAAGCTTGTTGAAACAGCACAGCACAAGTTTGTTGAAACTTGTTGGAACTTGTCGGCGCCGATCAGTGCTTATAAGCGCATGTTCATATATTTTCCTGCGCGGGTTACCAGCGCTTATAAGCGCCGATAAGCGCTTATAAGCGCTTATAAGTTTCAAGCTTTCTTTCTGAATACGCCCTAACGTTAGCTACCTGTCTCAACCACAGATATATAAACATTACTTGAATTATATTTGGATGTCTGTGATCTCAACACAGAATCTATTCACACTCGTATGTATCACAGAGCAAGTAGCTTCACTACATAGTATAAAACAAAGTCGCTTTCCCTGTCCCTATGTCCCTATGTCCCTATATCCCTATGTCCCTTTGTACGCTTAAATCTTTGAAACTACCCAACGGATTTTGATGCAGTTTTTTTTAATAGATAGAGTGATTCAAGAGAAAGGTTTATATGTATAATAACATCCATTAAATAGTGGAGAAGTACTGTTATTTTTGAGTTTTCTAATGTGATGTCGTAAATAATTACATTTTTTCCGCTTACGAGTTTTATCAAAATAATGTACTAAGTATTGTACACATTGAAAAGGTCTACAGAAAAGTCCGCGATGGTATATGTCTATCTCTTATGGATAACCCACAATAACTTTTTTTTGTCATTTACTTTTTACGACAAATAATGGATAATTTTCGAAGCGATTTTAATAAATACAGCATTAATCCTTAACCAATTAAATACCTTGAATACATTGTTCATTTAATATAGATCTATATGGCCCTTTATACCGTATGATTTAAGTGAATATTTTCGAAGATATTACAGATTTAAAAATTGCGGGACGTAGGCGTAGCGTTTGAGGCGGTACCGGCCGGCCGCCATTGCACCCGTGCGAAGCCGGGGCGGGTCGCTAGTAGAGTATATATTTCAATAGTATAGAGCGCGTGTATTGCTCAGTGCACATCAAAGAGTATAGGTGCACATCGTAGGCAGATGAGCTATAGATACTATACAGATGTGTGTGTGACAAATAGGGATGGGTATCAATTGCGTGTTGAACTATCGATAAGTTATGTAAATAAATATGTATCATAAGTAAATTTTATGTTCAATAAGTCATTAAAGGAAAAATATATGATTTATTCAAAGTATGTAATTGTTCGGTTTTTTATTAATTACGTTCACGACTAAGACGTCACTTATTACATTGTGTGCTTCAATCAGTAATAAAACAGATTCAATAGAGGAAAGACGTTTCATTTCAACACAAAAACACAGTTTATGCAAAAACGAGCCTTATTGCCGCAACATATGGTCGCATTCGTACCGGATTATCTGAGCTACAATCGAAGAACAAAAGAAGCACCCGTGCAATTGATCGCGATAAGACGCTCATTATACAGCGTTATTTGTTACGAAGTTGTTATTGAAAGACAATATTATTTATGATGGCGAATAATAATACGGAACAAATCATACGTGTTTTGGAAAGTACGGCAGAACTCATCAAAAAAACGCAAATTAACATATCTAAGTGTCCTAAACAAAGATTATCCAGAGGATATATACAATCGAGAATTAAACATTTGGAGGATTATTGGCAAACCTTTCAAAGCGCACACTTAGATTTAGTTAAGATAACGCCGCGTGAACAAAAGGCGCTTTTACCATACTTCGTCAACGAAGAATTTTACATTCACGAGGACCTTTATTTATGCATACTATCGGATTTGAAGGATAAATTATTGAACATGGAATCCACTGCATCAGCCCTGGAGTCCAGCCATGACAGCACCGTGGTACACATCAACGATCGAGTGAGGTTGCCGCGGATTGAGTTACCTACGTTCGCCGGGAGCTATGAGGAATGGCCGACATTCAATGATTTATACCTAAGTTTAGTGCACAACAACAACACGCTTTCCGAGGTACAAAAACTACATTACCTTAAGTGCAGTGTATCAGGCGAGGCAGAAAGTTTATTACGTAATATTAGAATTACCGATGTAAATTATACACAGGCTTGGGAAACATTAAAATTAAGGTACGGAAATAAACGTTTAATTGTTAACTCTTTATTAAAAAGACTTTTTTCTCAGAAAAAATGTATGTCGCAAACTGCTTCACAGTTAAAATCATTATTAGATACTACTAATGAAGTTTTAAATAGTCTTGAAAATTTAAATGTATCCATCGACTCTTGGGATCCGATTATAATATTTCTCGTAGTACAGAAGTTAGACCCAGAGTCTCATAAAGCGTGGGAGGAATTTGCGTACACAAAAAGTGAAGAGTTACCAAAGTGGTTAGATTTAAAACAGTATTTAGAGTCTAAATTTCGTACATTAGAATTAATTACACCGCCTGTAAGGTCCACTAAAGAACGCGTTTTTCATGTAAGTACGTCCGTAAATTCTGTGAAATGTAATTGTATAATGTGTAATGAGAATCATAATTTGTGTAAATGTAAATCTTTTGCAAAACTGAATTGTAATGAACGTGTTGAATATGTAAAAAGTAAGAAATTGTGTTTTAACTGTTTGGCCCCAGGTCATTCGGCATTTAAATGTCGTATACCTTTGTCGTGTCACATATGTAAAAAGCGTCATCATTCTCTTCTACACCGATCAAATATAGGAACAGATTCGTCGGTATCCGAGATTACTACACAACCGTCGACATCAATGCGGACCGATGTAGATGAGAAGAAGGTGCATACTACAATGACGTCTTTACATAGTCAAGGAGATGGTGAACATAAGGTAAGTCTCTTGGCAACTGCGGTAGTAGTCATTAAAGGTGAAAATGGATACACTACTACTCTTAAGGCACTAATAGATTCAGGGTCACAGGCATGTTTTGTTACTCAACGAGTTGCACAAGTCTTAAAGTTACAGCTCAAGCCGGTTAATATGGTAGTTACTGGCATGGAGTCTTTGAAGGTACATGTAAAGAATGAAGTCAAAGTAAATATTTTGTCTCGGTGGGAACCTAAGTTTGAGTTACCAGTACACGCCTACGTGATGTCAAAGTATTTAAAAATAAACTTACCTTCGAGAAATAGTATTAAACATGAGCTTGTACACTTTAACAATTTAAATTTAGCAGATCCAAACTTTTATGAGTCGGGTTGTATGGATCTTTTATTAGGTGTAAATGAATACACAAAAATTCTACAAGAAGGTTTAATCAAGGGTCCCTCAGGTACTATATGTGCTCAAAATACCAACCTGGGCTGGATCATTATGGGTGGAATTAATATGAAAGTTAACACTATACATAAGTCTTTAATGGTTACAAATTTAACTAGTGATTCAAATATTAATGACTTACTTAAAACTATATGGGAGATAGATATTGATACAAATAGAAAGTTAACTAAAGAAGAACAACTATGTGAAAATATATATGAAAAGACACATGAGAGAGATAGTAATGGAAAATATATAGTTACATTACCTTTTAAAACTGAAAAGCTGCTTTCACCTGAAGGAAACACAAGAGAAGTAGCTGTAAGAAGATTGTTGCAATTAGAGAGAAGATTTAAAAGAGATCCAGATCTGAAAAAAGAATACCTGAAAGTTATAGAAGAATACAAAGAATTAAAACACATTGAAGAAGTACCTGAAAAAGAAATAAATAAAAAAGCAGTTTACTTACCCCACCACGCCGTCGTACGCCAAGATAAGGAGACCACGAAGACTCGAGTTGTGTTCGACGCTTCCTGTAAAGGTTCTAACAACATATCATTAAATGATGAACTCTTACCTGGTCCAGTATTGCAAGAAGATCTCAGAAACATTATTATGAGGTGGAGAACTCACAAAATCTGTTTCGTATCAGATATTCAGAAAATGTACAGAATGATATGGATGAATAGGAATGATGTGGACTACCAAAGAATAGTCTGGCGAAATGATCCAACTGAAAATATAAAAGATATGAGATTACTTACCGTCACTTTTGGCACAGCATCCGCTCCATACCTAGCTGTAAGAACACTTAAACAACTTGCTGCTGATGAAGGTCATCATTTTCCTGAAGCTGCTAGAATATTAAATGAAGATTTTTACGTAGACGATTGCATGTCTGGTGGTGATAATTTAGAACAATGTATTAAACTAAGGAAAGATTTGATGGAACTATTGCGAAGAGGAGGTTTTGATCTTAAAAAGTGGTCGTCTAACAGTGCAGAATTTTTACAATCTTTAGAAGCAAATGATAGATCTACAAAGGCGCATTTAGATATTAAATTAGATGGTATTGTCAAGGCATTAGGTGTTCAATGGAATTTGGGAACGGATCGATTCGAGTATAATTTTAGTTTAGAATCAATAGATGATGATAACGTTATAATAACTAAACGCAATATTCTTTCTGATATACAAAAATTATTTGACCCATTAGGATGGATTGCACCTTGCATTGTTTTAGCTAAAATTTTAATGCAGAAGTTATGGCTTGAAAAAGCAAACTGGGATGAGGATCTTAATATTTTTATAAAAGAAGAGTGGAAGAATATTCGCAATGATCTCCAAAATATAAAGGATATTACTATAGATAGATGGCTTGGAACAGTAAATACAAATTTTGATACAATTGAAATTCATGGGTTTTCAGACGCTTCGACATTAGCTTATGCTGCAGTTGTTTACTGTCGTGTTAGAAATGATGATGGAACTTATAGTACAAGTCTAATTGCTGCAAGAACAAGGGTTGCACCACTTAAGACGATATCATTACCTAGACTTGAACTCTGTGGAGCTTTATTACTTTCTCAACTTTTGAAGCAAGTATCACAATCACTGCGTATACCAACATCCAAGGTTTTTGCTTGGACAGATTCATCAATTGTTATTGCTTGGCTATTTGGTGAACCTTCAAGATGGAAAGCTTTCGTCGCAAATAGAGTAGTTGAGATAGTTTCTACAGTTAATAAGGAGCAATGGTATCATGTCCAATCTCACGATAACCCAGCAGATATAGCTTCGCGAGGAATGCTTGCTATAAATCTTAAAAACTGTGACATTTGGTGGAAAGGTCCCACGTGGTTAAGAAACGATGAACTACAACTAGAGAGACCAGAATTTATACAAACTAATTTAGAAGAAAAGAAGATACCTATTAATACAGTCACACTAGCAAATACTATACAAGATAAAATTTCATTGAAATTTGAAGAATTTGATACATTAAAAGAATTATTGAGAACAATAGCTTATTGTAAGAAATTTTTAAGGTTTAAAAAGAATAAAGAAGACATGAAAATAACAACTGAAGACATAGATGAGGCATTGAATACTTGTATAAAAATAGTACAAAGGGAAGAATTCGAAAAAGAAATGGATTCATTAGAAAAAGGACAACAGGTGAAGAAAAACAGCAAGATTAAGACATTAAATCCCTATTTAGATGAAGATGGAATTATCAAGGTGGGCGGAAGGTTAGGAAATGCAGACATAGGAGAAGACGTTGAACATCCCATAATAATCGGGGAAGCACCTATCACTGTACCGCAACCAAATTTAGAATCTCTTAAATTAACACATTTATCTCGTTGGCAATATTGTCAAAAAATATTAAATGATTTTTGGTGCCGTTGGCAAACTGAATATTTGACCAGTTTGCAGCAGCGAACAAAATGGTTGAAGAAGAATGATGAATTTAAAGTAGGTGATGTTATTTTGATTAAACAACCTAATTTGCCACCTGGCAAATGGGCATTAGGGCGTATCACTGCCAAACACCCGGGGCCAGACGGTTTCACTAGGGTTTATAGTGTAAAAAGCGGTGATAGTATAATAAAAAGAAGTGTATCTAAATTATGTTATCTTCCTATCAATACAGATATCAATTAATCATTTAAAATACGCGAGTCAATTCATTTCGCATGTAATTGTTCGTTGCTATGGTATATGTATGTGTATTTGATTAATTATATAGTGTAAAATGTAAAACCTATCTGTATTGTTGTTATGTGTATACTTAGGTACACAAATATTTAATATAAAACTGTCATAAAAATGTATAAAATTGTGTGTAAAGTAAAATATAAATAACAAAGCCTGCAACGTATGTGTATTTCATAAATTTATAAAAATTTAAAGTCAAAATTATAGTATTGTAAACAAATGTTCAATGTAATAAGTATATAACATTCATGTTTAAGGTATATATTGATTTAAGGTGTTATTTGTTAATTCATACAGCATGCCGCTTTATTTGTAACTTAAGTAGAATAATTCGATTGTTATTTGAAAGGACTAGTGTAGTCCTTTGGTGGGCGGTATGTTCGGTTTTTTATTAATTACGTTCACGACTAAGACGTCACTTATTACATTGTGTGCTTCAATCAGTAATAAAACAGATTCAATAGAGGAAAGACGTTTCATTTCAACACAAAAACACAGTTTATGCAAAAACGAGCCTTATTGCCGCAACAGTAATTTTAAATTTTTTTACCAACTGATTAAAGTTTGTTTATTCCATTTGAATATTTCTTGTATTAATTATAAGTACTTTAAAAAAATATGTTTTATTGGAATATCAGAAAAACGTGAGTACTTTTTAAATAATAAAGATAGTAAAAATAAAAGATCGGGTTTAGTGCTATTTCTTTAATAATAAATCAAAAAATAATAATAATGTTTTAAAAATGTTAAATAAAAATAAGAAATAATTAATAATTTAAAATGATAATATAATTATTAAAAATGTTGTGTGGTTTTATGAAACCAAGGTAAAAGTGAAACTGTTCGAACGGTTCCGAACACTGCTTTGTGTAGCGCATGTTGCGTGACGGTCGGCTGCCGAGTAGGTATACCTACTCGGCAGCCGCGATACACGCGACATGCGCTACACAGACCAAAAAGTTTGAGACGATGTAATAAAAGTTTCACAGTTTTAATAAATAATATTAATAATTTTCTTTATTTAATTTTATCCATTCTTCTATCAAAATCTTCAAAATCAATTTAGCGGTTCAGAAAATATATCGTAACATTACATACTTTACATTTACACTATAATTCGCATTCATAATATTAGAAAGTGTAACATACAAAACACACCACAAATTTATTTATAATACATTTTTAAAACAGTTTTAATTTTAAAGTTAAATATATAATTTGTTAAAATATAGTTTTCTAGTAAACTTTATATCGAGTACAGCGTTGGTCAGGTCACATCACTACGATCATGTGGCGGCAGTGAGGCGCGCGCGGCGCGAGCGAGCCTTCGCGTGTCCCCCTCCCACCTCCCCTTCACCCCCGCGATGCTAAATTTATTTTCATAAAAATAAGTATAACAATCGACTTACTGATGAAATGTGATACTGGATTTCAATTTTGTGTATTTTTGCATGATAGAACTGCACATTTTACCATGTATAATCGTAAATATTTAAAAAATTCCAGAGCAACGCACTCCGACAGCACTCAACCACGACTACGAGCGCTCGCGGCAGGAACGCCATGTTGTTCCCACCTGTGCCTACTGTTCCCACTTGGTTATTCGCACTCTATAGATAGTATATATACTCCAGCCGTACAAATAAAAACTTGCTTATTCAAACCTTATGCAATGCATAGATATGATAAGAATAAATAAAGAATAAGGATGTCATAATTTCTTACAAATAAATTTGGAATAACGTCGATGTAACTATGCTCACGCTATGCAATAGGCGCAAAGCGGCAACGTCGCAATTCATTCACAAAATAATTATGAAAAACATTGAAATTGTCTACGGTTAAGCCTTGGTGCTGTCATTTTGCTGACGCTCGTTTGACTTCGTCGAATTTGTTGTGAAGTTTCATCATACGACGTTCTGTTTATTTATTTTTTAAATATTTATTGGAAATAATTTAAATATATCATTAAATATGCAAGCAAATGATAGATAACGCTATCCAATATCTGGAGAACAGAAGATAAACCCACCTTGAGATAGAGAGTTGCCAAATAACTGGTACTCAAAACATACAACTCCAGGCTTAGAAGATTTATATTTTCAACGAAAGTGTATATTATTGTGATAAGTTTAGAAATAAGTTTTATGTATGTATGGTTTGGCGCATGTTGTAAATAAATAAATCATTATAAATATCAAAAGGGTTTTTCATAATTTCGTATATTTTGACATTTCATACAAAATTTTCCATTTCAATAGGTACGTAATGAAATTATTAATTTGCTCAACTTTTTCTACTTCTCGTATTACTCTCATTGCTATTATCTCAAATTTAGATTGAAAATTGCTTCTAAAACTTGTAAAACACAGCACAATGTACTAAAAGATATGTTATAACTCGGTTATGTCAGACTTATACTAGGGTGGTAGCCGTAATAAGGACGGAATAGCATTAGTATGAATACTTATTACGAAGTTATACTAGGTTACATTTATTTCGTGTTTATTTGTATGATTTTTCCTTATTCTTAGTTTATTCTTTGCATAAAATGCTATAACTCGTTTATTTGTACGGCTGTAAGGCAAGTAGCGACTCGTATATTTTGTAGGTTGCTTGTAGGTTGCAATAAGGTTGCAATACAAACGGAAAGTGAATGTAGGTCTTTATTCTATAGATAATCAAAATGTCATGTCAGTTGTCACTTGTCATCTTTGATTGTCATTAAATTGTCATTCACCATTTATAAAATCTACTGACGGTTTTCATGTGTGTTGTTCGGTTTCGGTTATTTTATGCATAACCGGTGATTTTTGTCTGATTATAACGTTTTATTTCCTTAATACTTATAAAATCACATTTGTTATTCATTCACCGTCAAAGTTATCTAGGTCTAAAATTATATATCTGTTAAAATGGAGTTTGCAGATGCGATACCGGTAACATTCAAAGAAATAACTCCAAACCATAATCTACTCGAAAAATGGAAAGAAATTGTTCTTAATACAGGTTTGTTTTTTTAATTATGGTTCATCGGGAGTGTATCTTTTGTTAATATTATTGTAACCTCTTCATTGCCCACAGGTGGTACTCATAGTACCCTACAAGATATAAAGTTACCACATAAAGCCGGTGGTTATTGGTACAAGGATTCTGATAAAGCTAGTACACGGAATAGATTTATTTACTGGTATGATTTTACTTCAAATAAGTAATGAATTTCTTTCTTATTCCCCAGTGATTAAGACAGATCAAGACATGATTTTTTATTTTTATTTTAGGCAAACTACATCCGATTCCATAGAATTTACAGAAGCTTCATTGGATGTTAATGTGTCAGCATGTAATTTAAGATGTAAAGTTGCTCCTGTAACTCCACCGTTGAATAATATAACTTTCTATGAAAGAACTTCATCTCAGCAAATTGTAATTTTGGCTGCCACAGTATCATCAGTTCATAGATTAATATTTCCCCATCCTGAAAGCTTGGATAGAAAGGTGATAATAATGACTAAATTATTTACTATTTAAATAGCTATTGTGTAAAATAAAATATATTATAGTTATATCTTTTATTTCAGTCTACTTTTGGATCCCTAAGCAATACAACCACTTCAATATTTTACGACACAAGTGCTGTTAATAATCCAAATAATTATTATATTCTCAATCAGTATTCTATTTCTAGTGAGTACAATCTTTATTTATATTTTGAGCAAATTAATTAAAAATGCTAAAGCAAAATTATTAATACTAATAAAAATGACTTTTAGATACGGGTGTAGCTCATTCCTGTGCATCCATATTAAGAGACAATGGCGAGGCAGTTTTTGCTTTGGCATTTGGTTATGGGGGAGAAGGGGGCTTGTTACTTGTGAAGCTGCCAGTAACAGGTGCAGCTGTCACCACTGTTTTGAAGAGAGAATCAAATGTACCGAGATTTCTTTCTGGACTTACTGGTGCTTTAAGGTACTAAATTGTTTTAATAGCATCTATAAATATTATAAGGATTTATCCACTACTAGCTGTGCTCCACGGTTTTACCCGCAGTGCTCTGCTCCTGTTGGCCTCGAGATGATATATTGAGCCTTCCTCGATAAATGGGCTATTTAACACCGAAAGAATTATTCAAATCTGACCACAAGTTCCACAGATTAGCGTGTTAAAACAAATAAACTCGTCAGCTTTATAATATTAGTATAGATTCAAATTTGGTTACTAAAATAATTGTGTTTGTAAATATAATACTATTAAAAGTGTTGTAAAAAATTTCTCATAAAGCCTGTGTTATTATTTATTATAGAGGGAAAACTAACACAGATGGTGTAGAGACTTATGGAGTTGTGCTCACAAATGGACTAGCAATAGTAATATGCGGAGATACATGTTTGCGAGCTTGGCATTTTGATGAGGGTGGAGCCCCAATTTCGGTGTCTGCTCCTCTATCACAGACATTGGCTAAACCAAAGCCACCACGTAAGTCAATTGTATAAATAAAAAAAAAGTTTGGAAAATCCAAAAGTGCACGCCTCATAATTTTTTTTAATAATTATTTATTAATTATTATTTTTGTTTATTTAATAACAATTAAACCACATCGAATCAGACCCTGAAAAATGAAAGGGTTCTATTCCTGAGCATACTCGTAAGAGAAAAAAAAAAGACTCGATTAGTAAAGTATTTCGGTCGCTATTGTGTTAACAAGAAAATCCTCCGCACATACAGCCAACCGGACGTCCAAGACAGAACTTTTTTAAACTGTTTTTTAACTAGTTTAAATAACAAAAATGACATCAAAAATATCATGAATGTTAAAAATAGTGTTTTTTCTTAATATGTGTGTGTATGTATTATCTACAAGTGCAATGTATGATACATAAAGACATTTTAAGTTTGAAAAATCAGATGTTTTGCGCGAAGTGACAGTAGTACCCACCTCAACGCTTCGCTTATGAGGCGTGCAAAAAATTGATTCATATTTATTGATAACTAGCGGTTCGCCCTGGCTTCGCCCATGGTACATATTTACGTTTTCTCTACATAAGAACCATCCTCATACTTCAAGGTATATAATAAATAAGAATTTATCGAAATCGGTCCACCCGTTCACGCGTGATGCCTCTACCAATGAAAATGGGTTTCATTTTTATATATACTTATAGATATGATTGTTACTATGCGTAAAAGTAAAAAACAAATGTGAACACATTTAAGTAATATTATTTATTTTTGTATTAAAAAATAATATTTTTCTCTCTATTATATATTATGTGATTTCCCATTGCAGCACATGGCCATATGCTTCAAAGTACAATTGGCTTAGATGGAAGCACAATATTAGTAGCATACTTATCATTCCCAAATGAGTCTGAATTCATTGTTATGAAGATGCATGATGCAGGAGCTGCAGGTGTTAAATTTTCACAAATTTGTCACATTTTTGGGCCCCAGGTACTTTTTAGATATTGTAATTGATCTTGCTTCTAACGATAGAAATGGTCATATTAATATATCATTTACATTTGAATAATTTCAGTTGGACCTCCTTGATTATACTATTGGTTATGGTGACAACAGTCATGTAATTTGGGCATTGTGGTCACAACCAGATGGGGATGCTGTGATAACAAGTAAGTAAAATGTTACATAGATTTGATTTCATTCTGCAATGCCAAGTATAACCTTCAATTATTGTACTTAGATTTCTTGGGAACATAAAAAAAAAAACTTTGTTAATGGTAGTTTTAAGTTCATAATAAATTGTTATTATTTAATTTTTTTTTCATGTGTTGAATGTTTCACATACATTATCATATTGCCTCAAATATATGCATTTTATTTCCACAGGTAGCGCCATAGGTCCCGAAGTATCATGGCGTGCAGTAGCAACCAAAGAGCCCCTGTCTCCTCTACCCCAATTATCATCACACCAACAATATCGCGATCGCTTGTTGGCCCCTGGTCTATTCCCTTCTTGTGTTATTAAGAAGGCACTTGTGGTAAGTGTTTCGTCTAGTATTTCTGCATGAACGAAAACATTCGCCTTATTTTCTACTAATTAAATGTTTAAAATTATTTGTATTAAATTAACAATAACGAACTAGAATAAGTCTTTTAGGAACCTTAATTCAATAAAAAAGGTATTATTTATTTTTCGTACTGTATACCAGATCTATCGCCGCACATGGGGTGGCAATGAGCAAGTGATCGAGACAGATTTGGGTGAAGCTTGTGTGAACGCAGTGCAAGCGCGTCTACGCAATCTCACCGCGAGAGCCGCGGCACCGGACCACTCACATCTCTTGCATAAGTACGTAATTAACTATTGTTTGATTTTGTTTTGTAGGTTCTTTTAATATAAATCTTATAACGAAAATAAAAGGATTTGGATTTAATAAATTTTGGTATTAGCCTCAATGCCAGATGCCAGTTGTAATAATATGAATGATAACCTGCAAAAATATGAATGATAACCTGCAAAAATTTAGTAATCACAATGATAAATTTATTTATTCTATTTTTTGTTTTAATATAGATGTTGGTCAGACCTCTACAGTTGGTGTATGCAGTATATGGAGGGGTTGCAAAAGCCATTAGGTTTAATGGTTACTAAACATGTAAGTTAAAATTAGGAATCTAAAAAGAAACACCTCTATTTCATTACATGTTCTAAAGTTTAAAATTTATTAAGTATGGTGCAGTTCTGTTAAGTAGAATAAAACTTGGGTTGTAAATTACTATAATTTTTCTATAAATTTCAGATATACCACTAAAAAATTTAATTAAATAGGTTGTTTATCCTTTGAATTTTATTAACTTACAAACTGTTAACAATGTTTATGCTAAGGTTTGAATGTATTTTATTAGAATAGCGAAAGTGAGAATGGCTGGTGGTGTGCGGTAGTGCGCCGTTCGGGAGTGTCGCTGGTGCGAGAGCTCGAGCCATTGGAACGGATGATGCTCTCTCCAGATATATCCATACCTGATGGTAGGTTATTTGGGCATACAGGGTGTAATCGTTAAGTGTGCACAGGTGATTATTCCGTAACTATTACAGATATCAAAAAACTTTAAACTGATATCGAAAGTATATTTCTCGTTTTATTTAAAAAAAAAATATTATGGCCATTTTACTCATTAGGCTAAGTACTTTCGATGTCAGTTTAAAGTTTTTTGATATCTGCAATAGTTTCGGAATAATCGCTTGTGCACACTTAACGATTACACCCTGTATATGTAAATATACATAGTTATGTAGATAGAAAAGTAATAAAAAAATTAAATGTTTGAAATGGGATAAAATTGTAGTAATAGAAGTTGTACAGGATGTTGAACATGTAGTCTGTTTATGTTGGAATGGTGTCTTTTTATTGTGACACTATTAAGTTTATTATATGTAACTCCTAATATCCTCCTCCTTTTATCAGCAACTAACGAGTTGCACATTTTTCCGATTTTTGTACGTAGATTCCATAAATTAATTTCTTATTTTAGTTATTTAAGATTTGTTTTTACTGATTTATATGTCGTTTTTCGTGTCGATTACAATTAATGCCCCTTCTTTCTAATACTTACACAACTATTGATTCAATTATTTGTACATTGTAAAATCCATACTAATATTATAAATGCGAAAGTAACTCTGTCTGTCAGTAACACAGTTTTTGTAAGTGAAAAAGGGTACATAATAGTTGACATATATAATTATTAT
>CAJQZN010044263.1:0-44052 GCA_907164685.1 Colias eurytheme | reverse complement strand
AAGACCCACTTTGGGGTTTCAGCGCCAGAGGAGTAAGTAAGTAAGTACATTTCTATATCCACTGATACTATTTTCAACTGTTGAGACAAAACACTACCTTAATAAATTGATATAATATCAATTCAATTGATTTGGTCTACAAAAAATTATTTAACTTGATATGGATGCGGTTAAATTTCATAAAAGATGTATTTTTTAGTACTTACTGAAATCTTCTGGCGTTTGATCTGATCACATCTCTTAAGCTCCTCCTTGATAGCATTCTCAGTATGGGGATTGCAACCAGGGTGAGCTTGCAAGAAATTGTCTCTATAGATTTGGTCTTCTTCCAAACAATCCCACAGCTTGGCTAGACGTTCACGAAGCTCCAATACCTATTTAATAAGGAACTTGTTTTAAAACCTGTACAATATTTTTTTTTATAATTTATAAAGATATGTATAATGTATATGTTGCATTCTTCTGGTTGAATCTGCTATTTGTTTGAATGATCAGCGCATTCATTGAATGACGACATTTAATTGAATGACTAAAGGGCAACTTGTCAAGTTGTTGAATGTAATGTTCAATGTCTTGCTGTAAAACTATTTTCACTAGTTATTTTAGGGCCGATTCTTCAATCCTTGGTTAAAATTTATCCGTCCAATAAAGTATTACACGAACATTGTAAAATGTCACCTGTAAACTGTCATATACGGACAATTAGAATAAATTTTTGAAATGGTAGTTTAATACGTTATTCGATGAATAAGTTTTAACCAAGGATTGAAAAATCAGCCCTTAGAAGGAGTTAATACAATACTCCCACTACTTTGCATATAAAGAAACATACAAACAAAAAGCAGCATTCATTCCTTTATTTATATTATGAATATAAAATGTTCTAGTATGTTCAAATTCTTATTTTGCTTACCCTATTATTGGTCTGCTCGTATTTCTCTTGTAAGTCTTGCTGTAGCTTAGCGAGACGATCCATGTTCATATCAGTCACTCTAAAGTCCACAGACAATGAAGTAACCACTGCATGCTCAAATTTGTTCTGAGGTTTGATTTGCAATTTATCTGCAAGAAGATAAAATAAATATCAATCCATCAAATTTAATTTGAAAGTGTTAAACAGGCTATCGGTTACTTTATTAGCCAGTTGTGTAAGTGGCCTTTAGTGTTTTATTGTTTGAATAATTATAAAACACTAATTGCAAGTTTCACAACAAAAGCAAAATATGATTTAGGTGAAAGATTAAATATTGATGTTTAATTAACACAAATCACGAATATACAATTTTTACCAAATAAAATAAACAAAGTTTTTGAAGTGAAACTTCATTAGGCGTCTTGAGAGTAAAAATTCAAGCTTGTGTCATGGCAAAACCGTCACGTCATGGAGTTCGGCGACGATTTTGGTATATTTAAATCTTTCCAAATAAGTTTCACTTCTAACATGTGTGCTCAGCAAACATACTCTTTTTTTTTTAAGTTTGAAAACTTACCCATTATATCCTTAATTTCAAATTGAGTGTTCAGAAAGATCTCTGCCCTCTTGTCCCTTTCTGCTTGTAACATCTCCAAATGAACCTTGAGTTTGTTAAGCTCGTCTTCAGACGGTAGAGGTATCTCTTGCAATTCCTGTATGGTGACACCAAGTTTATCAGCCAGATCGTTCTGCCATTCCAGTAGTCTTTCCATTTTTGTCCTGCGCTGCTCAACTTGCTCTCTGTATCTGTATGTATATAAACATATAAATTACACATTAATTATTTTATCATAAATAAAAAAAAAATAATTAGATAAACACATAAAAACAATGATTAAGATTTGAATGCATTTTATAATGTAGTATTCATAACATTTATGTTCATTAACTTGATTGAAAAGCACACAATAATTTGTTTTTCAAAATAGGTAGATTTTTTAAATATACAAAAAACTATATTAAAAGTCTTTTTGTAAATAGTAATGTTGTACAGTCAACTGAAGCTTAATAAGCTTAATAAATAACACACTCACAATACTTAAGATTACTCAAACATGCCTTGATCAACAAACATATTAAAACTTCAATGAGCATTAATTAACTTGGTAGAGTCATCTAATTCATGGATCATGGGGTCATTCTTACACAGGAGTGCATTATAAATTTGAACCTTAACCTTAATCTGTACTGAACTTACCCATATAACAGTTCAATATAAGATCTTGTAGCATTATTGTCACACTTTTGAATTTACTCTTTTACAGATAAGTTCTATAGATTATATTTAAATAAAAGAATACCACACTAGTATAATTATAAAAAAATTACTTACCCTGCAATTTGATTTTCCAACAGTTTTTTATAGTCTATTAACATCATATCTTCTTGAAAATCTAATATACTAATATCAACTGAGAGGCATCGGCTGAGTTCTTCTGTTTCTTCTTTAAGTTCTAAACACAGAAAAGGAACAGATATAATTAAGTAAAGATATTTTGAATTATAAACAACACATTTCACTTGTAATTACATACAAATTTTACTTACTATCAACTTGTGACTGTAAAGCGCTGAGCTTTTGACCAGTCTCAGAGATGACCTCTCGGTGTAACTCCTTTTCTATTTGTACCAACCTAGTGATGTTACTTATTTTCGCTTTTTCATCAACACCCAAATGAGACCAGGATAACCATAGTTCCTCCATCAATGTACGAACATTCTGAGAGATTTCTTGGAGGACTTCCTCACTATGGAAGAAATTATGAAATAAAACAAGTGGTAATTGAAATTCAATTTCTATTTTTTAGGTGATTTGAAGTGTATGATGATTGGAATGTATCTAATATATACCTAATATAGACGCTTCTGATTTGAATGGCAATAAACGGATACATCGGTTCTAAGTATCCTTTGAAAAACACTTCAATTAAAAACATTAATATCGTTGCTTCGTGGTAGGTAATATTGTAAGCTGAACTGGTGCTTTGGAAAGAAATCAAGACCCAAAGATATTACTTATAATGAAAATTAAAACAAATGCATTATCATTTGGCAACAATATGATAAAAGAATAAGTATTTATACCGGTGTAAATAACATTGTAGTAAATTAAATTCATGGAAAATTACTCACAAAAGCTTTCCGACGTCTTCTGTAATTGCAATCATTGTTTCTGCCAAAATACACCACACTCAACACTAATTCTGTAATATTTTCACATGCGTGAATCAATTTTAAACTCAATTCTAAAAAATAAAAGTTTTGGTGAGCAACGACAAAATTATTTTTAAAATTATAACGACACAGTATATTTCGTAATATGAACGGTCTCGATTTCATACGTTTGAACTTTGAGTTTTTAAAATTCAATCGTTCGTTAAACGTCCAAACACCGCTTTGTGATTGGCTGAATTTTTATACAATGAATGTAAACAGGCAAAGGTCCTTTCACTGACAGCCGGTGTTATTTTTTCAGCTGGCAATATTTAGTAATCTAAATTTTAGATTTGTTCTGCTGTTTATTCTTGTACTTAAAATGTAATTTTTTCTTATGTAAAGTATCATTATGCAGATTTTTCTCAAAATGAAAGAAAAAAATATAGCAATAAAATATAAGAATAAATACAAATCGTTGATAAATAATTATAGCTAGAAATCACGGTAGGATGATACTTTTCAAAGTTGAGATAAAATCACGATAAAATTGCCTATCAATGGCGTTTGGTAATTTCATTGTATTTTATTGTTTAGAAATAAAATTAAGTAGACCGTGCCACTCTTGTCTACACTGTTTAGATTAATAATTTTACAAACAAAAACGCGACCACCTTGTGGAGAAAAGTTTTCGAATTAACCTCTTACTTTTCGATACTCTTGCGTAAAATAAATAAAATAGATGTTCATACTCAACGTGCTCAACACCAACCAAACCAACAATGAAACTGTATTGTTTCCACCTTAGGTTTCCACAGATTGTTTCTTTATAAGACAGAATTCATTTATTATTCTACAGATTTTTCTTGTTCTGGTGGTATTTTAATTCTTTTTTAATTAAATAGAACTGGCAAGTTGGCAACATTATTTTTTTAGAGACGTGGCCACAGATTGGCCACAGAGCTAGTAATATGACATGGCCGCCGCGCGGGCATAGAGGAATAATGTATAGCTGCGCGCGGGTGCTGCGCCCACAGAACATGATCTATACAATTTATATAATAAAACTAAGTCGATAAAATGTGCGTGCCGATAAAACTTAAAAAGGAGTCCCGACACGATAACGGGACTTATGTGGTGTGATAGCCCTTTATCCCCCCTCGAACAAGAAAGTTCCCGTTTTAATCAAGGGCATGTTTTTAAAGATTTATGGGACTTTCCGTCTTCCGACCCTTCAACTTGGAAATTAAGTGTAGTGGCGCCATCTGTTATCGAATATTTGAACTTCGGAGACTATACAGTCTCCATAGCTGTTGTGAGCCATTGCAGCATGTGTAGTAGTGGCGCGAAATTTAAAATTCCAATTTCAATAAAATCTTAAATTTAAATTTTGTGTATTTATACGTCATTATTTAACGTATATTTTGGAGTTAAAGCGACATAATTTTAGTTATCCAAATTAGTTCTCAAAATATATTTTAAAAATTTAGGTTTTTAAATTTCGCGCCTTTACTACATACGCTACCGCTACAGAAGCTAGAAAGTTCCCGTTTTAATCTAAAGGGCGTGTTTCTAAAGATATAAGGAACTTTCCAACCCTAGATAGTGTGAATTTTATACATAGTATATCTGAGTATATATCCTTCACGGGGACTCATGTTGATGTAATTTCACTCTATTTCACTTATTTCGATGACATTTTAATCATTTTGAAATAAAAAATTGCGTATGGCACCTATTTAACGACGAAAAAAACGTCTTGCAATAAAAAAATTATGTCTGATGGATCTATCTAAAGGCAAAAGATTAAAAATTACGCGTTAATAAATGACTTTAAATTACGGATATTTTCCTGTGCGCACTAATAAACGCAACCACTATACCGCCGCGCCAGCCAGACAGCCCGGACTCTAACCGAAATAGCAAGAGAAACAGTAGGTATATCAAAAATCCAACTATACTAAAATGACTTTTTTTTAAACGTTAATAGCTCCCGTACCATAATAAAGTTATTTAAAGCGACATAATTTTAGTTATCCTAATTAGTTCTCAAAACATTAAAAAATTTAGGTTTTTAAATTTCGCGCTTTTAATTGAACATAATAGTGATTTCTGTAATAGGTACCTATAGCCACTACTGAAGACGAACTAATCGATAAAATTTATCCAAATATTATTCAGAATTATACTAATGCAGAGTGGTTATTTCAAAGAGCAATTTTACAGTTAACAAGGAGGATAGTCCGGCTCAAGTTGTCCTGGATAGCGACAGTTCCTTTGGTACGGCAGATGCGGACACAGTGCCCAGTTCACCCAGTGATTTCCAACGGTCAACCACAGAGAACTGGGCGTATAAAAAAGAGAGTATTTCAACGATGAAGTTATAGACTGATGCTTCTTCTTGAAATACTCTGATAGCAACACTGCAGAGTCGGCCAGTTGTTGAAGGGGACCACATTGCCATACACGCCGACGACAAGCGGGGGAGGTGTTGGTATTGCGCAAATGTGCGTAATATCACCAGTCGCACTTTTTTTATTAATAATCGTCTAAAACAAAAAATATAATGTAATTTTATACCTTTTTATGCCTTTTTTTCCCCCCCCCCCCCCCCTTTACTGATACGCATAAAGACTGCAATTGTATTTTATCCAAACGTATACAATATACTGTATGTACATATATGTATAGATACGTATTCATGTCCAAATAAAAAATTAAGGAATATTATACTTAATACAATTGTCAATTTGAATACTTAGCTAAGCCCTAAAAATAAATCACTCGAGTACACTGGCTGCCTGACTGACAATGATCGCCACCGCGATCGGTACAAAGATCGCGTTGTGCAGTCATTTTTATTAGTTATCTAATATCTTTCATGTATCATTTGTTTATATTATGCCACTATTTTCAAGGAAATATCTGAGTCTAGTTTCAATATGTAGGTAAGTAGGTATCTAGTAATTAATAATATCAAATATTTTTTATTTTTTACTTTTCCGTATTTGAAGACTTGTTAACGTAACTAATGCGTAACTAGTTATTTTTATTTAATACTTTTGAGTGTATTTTTCAACATGAATCAAACGAGCCCAAACTCGATAAAGTTGAGTCAATTATTAACTGAGTTCCTATGGCCAGCTTCCGATTCCATCATCAAATCAGCTCTATGTCATGATAATTTTTCATCGCTATCGGGAAGTGAATAAAAGTTACTTGCTAGATTTACAATTAAGTTATCGAGATTAATTACACAAAAAATGCTACTGGGCCTACCCGAATGAAATTTTTATGGGACCAATTCGAAACCATTCCGTTTCAAACAAAAAAAAGAATCACGTAAATCGATTCAGAAACCTCGTAATCGGCGTACATACATAAAAAACGGCTGAATTGATAACCTCCTTTTTTTGAAGTTGGTTAAAAACCGCACCTAACGGATTTTTTTTTGTTTTGTATGAAGGCTTAAGTAAACATAATAAAAATTAATATTCAGTTGGTTTCCCACTTTTAATCACATTATATTTTAGTAAAAGTGAGGTTGCGACTCTGAGAGAGATTCCCCACAAATCGCCATCCAAGCATAATGAATTTTGTGAATGTTTTTTATGTACGTACACATACATAATTATACCATTAGGTATTATGTGTGAGTGGGAAAGCCTCCCGAGTCCCGACAGGTAAGACGTAGGTAATTCGTGACGAAGCATGTGTTTCTAGTAGATTTCATCAAATCAAAGGTATCTACCAATAGTAAGCTACTAGTTATTATTCTGTGCTAATAGGGGATACGTTAGTGTGGTTAGTATGTAGTTAGGCTTAGTAGTTAGGTATGAACCTACCGTCATCCGAGACAGGTGATTGTTTGCCTTTTTGTTTGTCAAATAATTGAAAATAATAACAATTTAAAACAAATTTTTAAATTAATATCTAATTAACTATATATGCAAATAGGACTATTACAACACAATTGTTACACTCAAGCAGTTACTTATGACGCGAAGTCCGAATGAAGTAATACAGATATGTAACGATATTGTGTGAGATTTAGTAAAAATAACACTCACGTTTTATAATCGTGTGTAAATACAACATAAACAACATGACCCAAATTCAAAATAAAGCTAGAGCTACCTCACTAAAAATAAAAAATAATCCTTTTGTTGTAAAAATATTGAATTCAAATTCAATCATTAATAATTTATCCTGATAATTTTATGTTTTTCTATTTTCAAATTGAATTCCTTTAGGGACTACCCATGGGAGTTGGGGTACCTAATAGGTATACCTACCTATCACATAAGTATGTGCTAGTTGGGATAAACGAAAGCCGATCTATTAGGTAAAAAAAAAGTGAAGTCCCATGTCCCCTTGTGGGGTGAGGGGCAGATGCATTATACATCTGTTTCACTGATCGATTTTCTTTAGAGAAAAGTAGGTTATCAGCCTTCTGTGTCCTACCAGACCAAGACATTTTTTTTTCTTCGTCTCCACCGGGAATCAAACCCAGGACCCCTCGGTGTTACGCTTACGCGTCAACCACTGTACCGAGGAGGCGGTCTATCTATAAAATACCTAATATCTATTATGTAGGTAGCACAATTTAAAATTTAGGTACCTACTTACCGACTCATATATTGAATTTGAGATACAATTTCTGCTACTTTGGATAGGTAACTACTACCTACATGTGATAATAAGGTTGTCGTGAGATAAGTAATATATACATCCTATATTAAACCTTATAAGTAGGTAGTTAAGTATTTCACGAATATTATGTTGAAGTTATTTTACTTAATAAATAGAGTAATATAGCTATATTGTGTGCTAGTGGAATATAGGTTGCTTTTCAAAACAAAAACGAATTATCTACGTTATGTATTGTGGTTATAATATTCGTTTAGTTTGAAAGTCTCTTCATAATTTGCATAAAAAATGTTAAAAAAACTTGATTCTAAACAAAAGTATAAAATGTACATAATTATTAGGTAATTAGACTTTTAATTCAGCGCTAATTTAACAATAATACTTATATATATTTTTAATTAAAACTTTCATTTCAGTTCGTTTCTGTTATTCTTCTTAAAATAAATCATTTGAATTACTCAAATGTAGTTGTGTAACGAATGCATTGATTGAGGAATTGAAATTGTATATTAGCGGTAATCCAAAACTGAGTAAACTAGATTTGATTTCACAAAGAGCCGTCAAAATTCAAATGCTATTTTAAACTTTTGGATAATATTATAGTACCTAGGTACTTTAATTACGAATTTAATGCAATACTGAAATTAAAAGCATAATAATTATAATTCAACGCTTAGTGATATACCTAGTTAATGTGTGAATGTTCTTTATTTTTACCTTAACATAGAAAGTAAACGATGAATTTAACATGATAATCGATATCAATAACTGAAAAAAAAACATAATGGCGAACTTAGTGAAACCGTATTGACAATTTTCTGGTGATCAAACACTTTCTGATCCGTCACGACAAACGTCTTTACCTCGAAGTGCAAATTGCTGATAATAATATATAATGGTATTGAAGAATTAAGAGCAATGCGGAACGCAATAAATATTTTCCCAGTAAATATATTTCGTAAGTGCATTAAACAATGATGTCGGTTAAATCGCCATTTTCGTAATTGTGTTTGTTTGGATCTTATCTTCATCTTCTGCGCATTTTGTTTCAGTATTTGCAGTAATTATTTTAATTATAAGGCATATTATTATCTATATGGGTGCCTTGATACCTATAAAATGTTGAGAGAAAGGTGCTTTTGAATCAGTTGTATATCATGAATGAATGAATTAATTAATTAATTACCTACTCACATAGGTACATTTATTTATGGAAATCCTGAGTGAAATTAATGGCACATAATCTTCTTAAAAAGATTTTTTGTTCGATAATATAAAAGAAGTTAGACATAAAAAAATTGAAACAAAAGATACCTAGAAATTTAATAAACTCTTAAATTATGTAGAGTTTCTACATTTCTTCCCTGAACTAGATTATATTTATGATTGGATCTACTCAACAAATTGTTACCTTTTTTTAATTAGTTAGATATTATGACAAATAAAAACGGTACTTTTTTCGATGTTTACTTTTAAGTAACTACAAGTTTATTTCCGGTCATAGGTGAATCGTAATAAGGTGATTATCGTGATTTAATAAATTAGTAGAGTTCGAACCACATATTCTTTCATTAAGTAATCAACTAGTTTTTATAAGTGCGAAACAATTATTGATTGTATTAAAGAACGTTTAATCAAAGTTTAATGCACTTTGAGTTACTTATTCCATTATATATAAATTTTTAATCCAGTAATTTATCAATTAATTAATTGGAAAATCCGTAAATGTTTGTAACATTATTTTAAATTAGATTTTTAAAGATATTTAATAACGACTATTCAAATATCTACATGGCATAAAAGTTTTGTTACTTACCTACGGGATATATTTTTATAATATAAAAAACCTAATATAAGAAGAAAAATAAACTACCTACCTATATTATAGGTAGGTATTTTATTTTTCTTCCGTATAATAGCAGTAACTATTTAGTATTAACTAATAAGTATAATGTAGAATCAATTCGTTTAACCCATTTCTGTTAGCTCTAGATGTAGATGGATACTGAACTACGTGCTTACTTTGACTATAGTTTCCTTGTTTCAACTATCGTAAATGATTTGTCGAAACAGGTGAAAAAAAATACTTATGAGAGTAAGAATAAAAAACAATTTAATATAAAACTTTGCTTGAAACTACTTACTTTCATCTGTGTCCAGTACAATTATTAATTTTATGCACGTAGGTATATATCTGTCAACTGTGTTTGACAACAACATCATGAATTAAGCAGGGTAAACCGAAGATACAATTATATCTACAAATGTACCTGCTCTTACGATATCAACATCAACATTTTTCTCAAGTAATTTGGTGTCTGTCATTTTCATAATTGATGTTTTACTTTTAAGGTAAATGAAAGTTATAATCATATATCTTATTAGACTGGGACAACATTTTATAGTCCTTATGAGAATCTTGTGACTTCCTAGCTACAAAGAGAGCTGTAATCCAATACATATATGATGTAATATATAATTTCACACATTGTTTAATTTATATCACAAATTTTATGAATCTTGTAACCAAATCAATACTTATTGTATTCATTTAAAATCCAGTGAAATCTAACATTTAGATGCATTTGTTGACTTCTCTTAAACTTTCATGAACTTTTCAATTACTTTTTTACTTGTAATTTTAATTCCTATTAGTTTCTATCTATTGTTCTTAAGACGCGATCAGCTTGCCAATGTGTACTGATCGTACACGTAACAGTAAGCAGAGCACTCACACGCCCGCACTTGAGTGAAACGAGTATATAAGCGATGCAAATAGCAATTGCTAACATTATCTACCACCCTCTTGCAGAGACCAGTAGACTTACCAAAATGAAGTACCATGTGCGTAACTTGTGTTTTGTGATTGTGTTATTACATAAAAAGTGCTTCCTAATTATCATCAAATAAAATCTAACTAGTGTTTAATTTAATTTCATCAATTATATAGAACAGTGATTTACCTACATTGAACATGAATTCGATGAAGCGCCACTATTTTTTTCTTCCTGATAAATTGCTACAAATTATAAGCAAGTGTTACAGGAAGCCTTTCTCGTTACTTAAGACACTGTCAGGGTTCCTCACGCTATCTCTTAGTGAAACTCGTTTCATCGTCTATTGACGATATCAAATTACATGAAGCAATTAAGCAACTTCCGTCATATAGATCTAAATTCGTTTTTTCACAACATATATTTGATCTTGGGCAAACTATATAAGACAGTCAATTTTTTTTTACAAAATTAAAAAATTTCTTAAATATATTTTCAGATCTTCCTTGGACTATTTGCTGTGGCGGCAGCCTACCCTGGTTTCATCCACGAAGAGGCCCCACAAATCGATCATCAAGCACTTATCTCTGAGTCAGGGCATCATCATCAGATCCAACACGAACACGCTAAGTCACATCAGTCAATCAAATTCGAACATTTCCATCCAGTCCCAGTATACATCAAGAAGGAACACAGCCATCTCCTGAAGCACCCGCTTGAAAAGGGACAGAGCGAATCAAACTTGAAGCAAATTCACCCTGAAACCCAGCACGCACATGGTCATGGCTTAGTGCTGGAAGACCACAGGCTGAATACCGACCATCATGTTGGTCTCGGTCACGGAGGCTTCGAGCAAGGTGGTTTGGAGCATGCGGGTTTTGAGCACGGAGGTCTTGAGCATGGTGGTCTCTCTGGAGGTTTGGAACATGAGGGAATTTCTGGTGGATTAGAGCACGGCGGCGTCTCCCAAGGCATTGAACACGGAGGATACCAACACGGTGGCTACGAACAGTTCGCTGGTGGTTATGAGAGCGGCGAAGGCTTAAAAGCATACGCTGAATCGCATCAACCCGAAATTCAGGGACATTATTACGGAGAACAATCGCAAGGCCTCGGCGGGAGCGAAGAAGGTCACAATTACGGCCACTATTAAAACTTAAAAAAAATATACTTTAATAATTTTGGGCATACAATGTGAACATACCACATAGAACTCGATTATTTAATATTTGTTATCTTGCCTGTTGGTATTATTATTATGATAAGTTTGGCTGATTTCGAGCTGAGGCTTTTGCGTCTTTTGTATCAAACGTACCTGACGTAGGTTTAATGTTTTAATTTTTTTAGTGCAGAACGATGCTGCACCTTATTTTGGCAATATAAATTATATGTGAATGAATCTGAATGATCGAAAACGTGCTAACGTCGCTTTCACTTATATATTTGAATGTAGTGTGAATATGCTTGAATATCGAGAATAGTATGACTATGGGCTGATGTCGTGTCCCAGTGAACTTGTGATATACCTATTAATAAAATGTTGAATATTTATTTACTTTGTATATTATTTAATGTTCCCAAATGAAAGCATTTAAATAATTACTCTCAACGGCAAAGGCAATTTGCATAATGCAATAAAACTGCCGGCATGTTTGTGTTCATAAAATTATATAGACCGTAATACAAAGGCTTATTACGTTAACGGCTCGCTGGTCTTCACAATATAAATCCAGGTAATTACATAATGCAGGAATCGTATCGTTACACTTCGATCTTATCTTGCTGCAAGTCTATTTCATTTCTCAATGTTTACACATAAACAATACTGTTATCGAACGGAACATCATTATTAGGTATGCGTCCGTCACACATTTTATGAGGACACATTGCTTCAGGCGCTCTGATTTAAGATATTCTCAGTGATTATGTTAACGAGGACTGAGTCATTATGCTGGCAACGTGTTGCATAAATCGTAGCCAGAACAATTTCACCAATAACGATTGTCGACATGATCTAATTGAAATGCTATTAAGTAGATAAAGTCACGATGTGTAGCGCAGATCAAAACGTTGCTCAACTTTAATATTCTTCTATTGTTACCTTCTTAGTTCTTTGTTTGAAATTCTATGATGATATCTAAAAATGCTTATTAAAAATGTTGTTTACACTCTAAATAACACATGGTATTTAAAGTCTTATTTTACTTAAGTAACATTCAAATAAGTAAGTATATACCTAAGTAATTTAAATCAATATTTGTAAATATAATATAAGCTAACAAATCTGTTAAGTTTTTGTCAAATTACGTTATACTTAGGTAATATTCACACCGTAGCTTTATTTTTTATGAGGATAAAGAAATTGCCGTACCTACCTACTACTAAATTGCTAATTGTACACTTTTTATATCAGCTATTGTAGGTACACATGTAGGTACCTACTTTTCCAAATGTTTCTTAAAGCAATAAAGATTTTATTATTTATTTAATTTATTTCATTTTAAACTAGTTATATAATAATATATAGTAATATATAGTATAATATATAGTATAACTATATATTATTATTTACGATAAAATATTATATGCTTATTGTCTTTGTTTACTTAAATGGTGCAATAATATGGTGTGTATTCCGAAATATCGAAATCATTACTTCCTCGTTCTGAACTCAGCGATTTCGTATTCAAACAGTTACCGTTTGCTTTCTAAATAACGACAGGCAAAATTCTAAACACATTCTGCTCAATTTTATTGAACTTTATTCATTTAAATACTTTCTGGTTTCGTTTTACATTTTAATAATTTAAGTGGTAGAAACCACTCCTCATCACATAACTCCATAAATCTTTTCAAGAAATGCGGCTGAAATCCCACTTTTAATTATTAAAAAATAAAATTGAAAATATTTTAACACTTCTTCAAGAAGTGTTCATATATTAGGTTTCATTATAGACCTCTCGCAATGTACGGTTAAGCGCTTAGGTATAAATTATAATTATGTATGTAGATATTATGAGATCAAGCGGTAACTATTTTCATCGCGCTGGTTATCTGTTAATCTTTATTGCCATGAAACATGCACGATCTTGAAAGAAATATTCATAAGACCATTAAAAACATATAAAATCAATAACTTTACGTAAACTAGGACGGGTAACTAACAAAGATTCCGTATTTGGTAACTGAACTATCTTAATGCGAAGTTAGCAAGAAATATTTTAATTTATTAGGTGAACATCGAAAAGTTCTACTATTCCATCGAATCGAATTACCTACCTAGGTAATTATTTTTGTTTATATTTAACGGAAAATATTTGCAAATAATTGTTTATTTTTCTAATTTATGTCGCTATATTTTAAAAGCTTGACTCTACAATCCTATAACAATGGATCGCTAACCAGCTGAACCGATTTCGCTATTTTTTTTTAATTATACTCCTTGAAGTACGAGGATGCCCGAAAAAGGAGCAATAAGTCAGAATAGCGTCTACTGGGCTAGTATATAAGATAAACAATTTATTGAGTAGGTAATGGTCACGCATGCAAAAACAGCTTTTTTTACGAAATAATCACATAGCTTTTAAATTGTATGAGGTAATATAAACCAGGTAATCTTGAATAGGTACATTTATAACCTACTCATAACAACTATAAAAGTAAATAAAAATAATTTAAAAATAACTTTATCTTTTCAAAAAGCATACATAACGCCTAACTTCACTTTACTTTATAGATTACTAGCGACCCGCCCCGGCTTCGCACGGGTGCAATGCTGATACTAAATACACTACAGAAAAACTGTGAACGTTGTATCGTAACGTTGTATTGTATACGTAGTATATTATTATTAGTCTGTGGTTGTATATAAAAACATAGCGGCCCGCTCAGCCTTCGCACGGGTATAAAATAGATAGCCGGGCGGCCGGCCGGTACCGCCGCAAACGCTACGTCCCGCAATTTTTAAATCTGTAATATCTTCGAAAATATTCACTTAAATCATACGGTGTAAAGGGCCATATAGATCTATATGAAATGAACAATGTATTCAAGGTATTTAATTGGTTAAGGATTAATGCTGTATTGGTTAAAATCGCATCGAAAATTAGCCATTATTTGTCGTAAAAAGTAAATGACAAAAAAAAGTTATTGTGGGTTATCCATAAGAGATAGACATATACCATCGCGAACTTTTCTATAGAACTTTTCAATATGTATAATACTTAGTATATTATTTTGATAAAACTCGTAGAGTTCAGCCTGCGTTTGCAATGTAAGCGGAAAAAATGTAATTTTTTACGACATCACATTAGAAACCTCAAAAATAACAGTACTTCTCCACTATTTAATGGATGTTATTATACATATAAACCTTCCTCTTGAATCACTCTATCTATTAAAAAAAACCGCATCAAAATCCGTTGCGTAGTTTCAAAGATTTAAGCGTACAAAGGGACATAGGGACATAGGGACAGGGAAAGCGACTTTGTTTTATACTATGTAGTGATGGTAATGCGTCACCGTTCCATATGTTTACGCTAGTTCGTGAGCTACTTTGTCTCATTCATATTATTGACTAACTAGCTTTCCGCCACCGGCTTCGCCCGCGTAGTCAAAGAAAAACCCGCGTAGTTCCCATTTCCGTTGGATTTCCGGGATAAAACCTTTCGTATGTCCTTCCTCAGGTCTCCAGCTATCTTTGTACTTACCAAATTTAAAGTAAATCCATTCAGCAATTTTTGAGTTTAGCCCAGACCTACATGCAGACAAACAGACAAAAATTCTAAAAACTATATTTTTGGCTTCGGTAGGTATCTATTGAAGATCACGCCTCACGTATTCTTTAAAAAATTTATCAATGCGTTAGGCTTTCATACGATTTTATTACATTAAGTAGGTATGTATACTTAGAATACCTTTGTAAATTATAGAATACCTATACAATTAAATTAATTTAAAAAACCTACCTATAACACTAAAAAAGACGAATCAATTTTTCGATACATTCGATATTAATTTCCAAGATGTTTTTATCAAAAAATGCAGTAGTAAATTTTTGGAGTAGAGCAAATATTTTGAAAAGAGGTATTGCGTATACATGCTACCAGTTTCAACAGCATTTTGAAAATTTAAATTAATGTGTTTGTTCCCAATTAATACCTAATGATGGTTTTAAGCTTTTAAGTATCAGAATAATTTTCTCCTTAATTGGAGTTTTAATTTTCAAGGACGTCCCGTTTAATTATAAAGTCGCGAATTTATGTTTTTATATCCCATTTACATGTGTAGGTACATTATTATTGTTTTAAAAAAATGTAGGTAGTCTAAGTAGTAAACCTAATATTGATATTATCACTATAATAAAATTGCCATTCTTCAGTGGTTTTTACGTGATTAATGCACATTTTGACAGAGAAAGAAATAATTAATATTATTATGTCATTGTTTATAGTCATGTAAAAATATGTACAGAAATTGTTTGATTACTATTTTCTTTTATTCCATCTATAATCTATACATATAATGCACATATATGTAATATAAATGAATACATAACTACAATAAAAAAATAGGAACAATATTGTGGCGCCTACTAAAACTTTACTCGATTAACTTACTAACCTATGTAGGTTAGTAAGTTAATGTAAGTTAGTAAGTTAATGAATGATGTCATTCATTTAAATAGTTTATTAGCCAGTGTTTGAGTTGCATAATTATTATGAATTTATTTTTAAAACCTTAGGAAGACATCTTCTTAAAGAAACGTAGGTATGTAAATTATGATATAAAAAATCGCTTTAATTATAGATTAGCTATTTTCCACTACGCATAAATGTATATAAAAAGCTGATTTTTAAACTTCAAATTAGACGCTCGATCGTTTCCGTTGAGACCTCATCTCTTAACTATTCAAAATGTTAACTCAGGTCAGTCAAATACAAAAAAATAAAATAAAAAAATTATTCCTTCAAACGTTATCTTTAATATCGTTTTCTTTTTTACAGGTTACTCTTATCTCTATTATTTTAACATCAGTTGCTATTCAAGCAAAGCAATTGGACCGAGGACCCCAAACCTTTACGAATACTAATGATTCGTCGGCAGGACCAGCACAAAATCAACAGAAAAGATTTGCTAGTAAGGGTATAATAGTTTATTTAACTGCAGACCAAATTAAGGAATTTCAAGCTGGCAAGATGGAACTTCAGTCACTTTCCTCTGGTGAAATATCTATAAGTCGACGACCAAATGAACGAAAACTGCAACAACAAAATTCTCAATCGAGGTTTAATTCTCACCGTGAAAACCTTAATATTTTGAAGGCTCCGCTTGTGCATAAATCGCAGTTAGTTGACATTGAACAGGAGCAACAAGGTGAAGGATACGTGAATGCACCAAACAGGCTACCATTGAATCGCGGTGGACTAACACCACAATTATTGTTGTTCAGTCCAGACAATCAAAGACCAGAAATTCCATCCAACGAGAAAACTCAGCAAAGTAATAAAAATAAATTGAGCCCAAGGAATCCGGTAAAACAAGAAAACTCAGAAGAACAGTATTTACAAGAACAAATTAAAAAGTATTTCCAGAATACTTTTGAAAACAATAATTATAAACAAGGAAAGCCAGTCTCGAATGTTCAAAGGAATCAGCCTGAGAGTAGCAATCAAGAAGCACAACAACAAGAGGTCGCTAATTATAATTCCTTGTTAAATGCCTTGGTTCGCGGGAATTTGTTACGCGAACAAAATAACGCGACAGAAAACCAACAATCGTCGGAACAAGAGAATGCTCTTGGTAATTTATCGCCAGTTATAATTCAGAAAGAGGTACATATTACTCAACACAAGCATGTGCCTGTTGTGAAACATGTTAAGGTTCCCGTCCCAACACCAGTGTTAGTTCCTGTTCTTCATCCATATGAGGTGAGGGTACCCCAGCCCTATCCTGTACCAGCGGAAGCAAACGCACGCGTGCCCACACAAGAGAGGACTGCAGAGAGAAATGTTCAGGAAAATACAGAAAGAAATGTGCAAAGAAATAGCGTTAGAAATGCAGAGAGAAATGCCGAGAGAGATGCCGTGAGAAGTGCAGAAAGAAATGCCGAGAGAAATGCCGAGGAAAATGCCGAGAGAAATGCAGAGAGTAATGCCGAGAGCACTGCTGAAAGAAATGCTGAAAGAAATCCAGAGGGAGCCGAAGTCCAAAGGGTGCCTTTTGAATTGAGACATCACGGCAAAAATGTTTACATTAATGTAGACAGTCCTGCCTATCTCCAATTGTGGAAACACAAATAATATGACTGATAAGAATAATCTACTGTTAATTAATTTTAGAGGTATAAGTTTTATGCCAAAATTGAGGCTCAACCAAATAAATAATTAGAAATTACAAGCTATTTTTTATAACTATCCCACAAAATTTAACGAAAATAATAACTCCGTTAACCATGAGGCGGTTTTTATTTCGATATATTTAATTACAATTCAATTACAATTACAAGTCTCATATAATCCTAAACCCTTTAAACCACTTAACCGATTACTTATAATAAAATTCGCACACCATGTGCAGTTCGATCCAACTTGAGAGATAGGATAGTTTAAACATGTAGGTACCACGGGCGAAGCCGGGGCGGACCACTAGTATGAATATCATTTTTGTTACATGTACATGTACTATAACATGCATGCTATCTGCATATTCAATGTGTTTGTGTTTCTGAGTCAAATAAACATTATTTTTTATTTTTTTTAATGTAATTTTAGTTGATTTTTATTCTATAACAAAAATCTGACTACGTTTGAATTCATGCATGCATGCATTCATATTTAACGTTCATATCACTGATCAATCGATTACTGGTAGGTACTGGAATATGTAATAATTAATCTAAAACATTATTGTCGATCTATAAAACTTACAAAATGAAACATCAAAACAATGGGAATTTACGTAACATCAACTCTTTTAGTTTAAATGACCTGACTACCTGAGGCTTGCACAGACATTTAGATAAGAAGATATGTAAATAAACTGATCTTTTCAGTTCAACTCTTCTTAAAATATAGGTATGGTAGGAAAGACTTTGAGCCGAATTTAGTAGAACCAAATATTGAAACCAGCATGGGATAAAAATGAAAGTCACATAACTGGTCTCATTCCTAATAATAGGTATGAATTTAAATTCTCTTCAAATATACCGTATGGAATTTAAAAGAGAAGTATCTAGTTTCACAACTTTTGGATATATTCAGAGCTTCCTGTCGATTATGCTCAGTAGAAAGGACATTCCCAACGATTGCATAAACTAACATTTCGCATCGCTGAGAATTTATAAAAATAATGACTGTTTTTATGAATGTTTATACACTTTTTTTTTCATTCACACGTAAAGACACTTTTTTTTCATATACGTATCTACTTAAGCTATTTCATATGTAACATAATGTGAAAAAAAAAGTTTTGTGTTTTAGTTTTGAATTTTGTAAATAAAATATGATCCTTCGATTAAATTAATGAAAAGCCAAAAGTTCATGTTTATCCTAATTCTAGCGGAGATATAAAATATAATCCTAACTATAAGATAAGTTATTAATTTGGCAAAATAATTGGTAGCAAAAAGTTAAAGCTAAAGTTTCTGAGATTTATTACTAGTTACCCTATCAACAATTTAAACATTAGTATTTTCTGGTGTTTGGTATTACACGAACATTTAGCAATTAAATACTTTTTAACGGATCAAACTCCACATAATATTAACCCGACGCGGACGTTTCGATCAGTTTACAGCGAGCGTGGCTACGGCGAGAGACTTCCCATTAAAAAGTCTTCAATTTCTATATTGAAATATAATATTACCTACTAGATTTTAATGTCATATGATTCTTAATTCCAAAGTCTAAAAAAACTCCTGTAGATATAATATATGATTGAAAGAATTATAAACAAATCACAAAATAAAAGCACGCTTCACTTATCACTAGATCATCCGCCCTGTATGACCAATGTCTACACACTCTTATCTATGCAAATGCTACTTGCTAGCTTTAAAATAATATACTACCTACTTCATTTAGTTAATAAACCATATGCCCTAGGGAATGAGAGACAAAAAGTAAATGTGTAAATTGTACCAAATATCCCAAAGAAACTTTAACTGATTATAAAAAGCTTTCAATGGAATCAAAGAGTAGGAGTACGACTGACCTACTACTTCAACAGTCCAAAGTTAATTAATAACGAAATCTAGACAGGTTTAAATATTATTATCACGTGATGGAGAAAATCTCACAGAAGTTTATGCCTAAAAATAGCAGAAATATTTATTAATAGCATACTTACATAAATTAAAATAAACCAGCCAATATTTTTGAAATAAATTTTATATATTGCGAAAGAATAAAATTAAATAAATAAACACAAGAAGACGAAATCGTAATCATAAGAATATTTCACAATTAAAAAAAAGTCTTTCTACAAAGTTTCATTGTTAAAGATTTTTTTTTTTCAGAATTTGAGATGTTATACGAGGATAATATTTTTATTCCATAAGTAATAAGTATTAATTATTTTTAGATTCTGAACCTCATCCCTTCTCTGTTCGTCTGTCTGTCTATCTGTCTGTGAAAACTTTTTTCTCAAGGATACGTGGAGGTATCAAGCTGAAATTTATATTGAATACTCAAATATACGGTCCCTTGAAGCTGTGAAATTATAAGCCATCGTTATCAAAAGATACAGCCGTTTATGCTGCAAAATTTCGCAAATTTCGACATTTGCAAGGGAATCAAAACCTTCAGGGTACCTACTTCCCGTTAACACAGAGTGAAATTTGGTAAAAAGCCAATGCCTTATCGTCAGATAAAGGAAAAATTGCTAAAAGCATAAATTTAAAGTTACAAAATATAAAAAATAGGTTTTAGGCATCTGTGGTTTTAGGCGTCCCACGCGTGTGAGTCCCACTCGCTGTAAATTTAAGAGATCAGAGGATAATAATATGTCATAGGTACAATAAACGATTCCCGTCTTTATTAATATTTCTATTTTCTACCCAAGTTAAAATTTTACTAGGTATATATTAATTAATATAACGTCATTATTTATGATATACGAGTAGGGACAGTACACTGTATACTACTGTTTTAAAACATTAAAAAAGAAATAAAACAAATATTAATATTTCAAATATTTTAACATAAAGTAACTTTAACATACTTCCTTAAACAACAACTGTTCTTTTTTACGTAACCTAAATCGAATGCAAGAAAGCCTAGGTCTATTTTTAATATTTTATTTTACATTTGAATTGCTTAATTATCATGAATCCATTTAAATATGCGTGTTTTGATTCAAAAAAACCATGTATGTAAATTTCGATATAAAAAAATCGATTTATTTTTAGATAAGCTATTTTCTACTATAACAAAATTCATATATAAAGCTGAATTTTATATTCAAAATTAGACGCTCGACAGTTGCCGTTGAGATATCTCCTCTATATTATCCACCATGATATACCAAGTAAGTTAAATAAGTAAATAAAAAAAATAAGTAGATATAAATTATTTCAATAGATACTTATAAAACTAATAAATATATATTTTTTTCTTTTCCAGGTGACCATATTTTCTGTTATCATAGCAGCATTCGCTATTCAAGCCAGACAATTAGATCGAGGCCCCCAATCCTTCAAAAAGCTTAATTCATCATTGGCTGGAGGAGCACAAAATCAACAAAAGAGATTTGCTGCGAGGGATATCGTTGTTTACTTAACACCCGATCAAATTCAAGAGCTTCAAGCAGGCCAGATGGAACTTCAATCACAATCCTCGGGTGAAATAACTCTAAACCAATTGCAAAATGCTCAAAGAACTCAACAAAATTCTCAACAAAATTCTCAACGAAATTCTCAATCATTTAATTCTCGCCGTGGAAACCAAAATATCTTGAGGACTCCTCCAGTTCAGGAACCCCAAGTAGAAGAACCAGAACAGCAACAAGAAGCTGAAAGATACTTCAATGCGCCACAATTGTACCTTTTTAATCAAGGAAATCTGAGACAAGAATTGCCCCAATTGCTTCGCGGTGGTCAAAATCAGGAAAACAATAACAATGCATGGAATCCAAGGAATCAGCAAACAGAAGGTAACTCAGAACAACAGTCTCAAATTAATGGACAACGGCAAAACGGCGGTTTATCTAACCAGCGCGAAAATGGAATTCCAGAAGCCAGACAACAAGAATACATTCCCAATTTTAATCGCTTCATACCAACCTTAGTGTACGGAAATGCTTTCCGCCAGCAAAATAACGAGAGGGAAAACCAGGAAGCCGTAGCAAATGAAGATGCTTCTGCTGATGAATCTCCAGCAGTGGAACAAGAGGAGGTAAACAATAACAACCAAAGTCCTGACGCGAATCAGGAAAATGAACCAGTCCAATCTGAAGAAGTCCAAGAAACACCTGAACTTGAGCCCTATGAATTGAGGGTCCGACAGGGTATTCCTGCACCAGTTGAAATTATAAAGCGCCTTCCCGTGCCTGAAGCAGGAAGAAACGAAGGGGGGAAAATGTTGAATTATGATTCCAGAAAACACACTAATGGAAAAAATGTCTACATTAATGTAGACAGTCCACAGTATCTACAGGTGTGGAAACACTGAGATAATCTTAATGGCTAATGTTAATTACTTTTATTAGTTTTAATTAATTTTATGCCACTGAGGCTAAACCAAATAAATATTTTATTCTTTGAAAATTTTATCAATTCTATTTATTTATCTCTATAAGTTATAAACTATTTCGGGGATAATGACACAAAACTGACATAGTTACATAATATCATATGGTTAGAGAGGTAGAATCCAGGTAGACTTTTTAACCTAAAAGCATATATTTGTAATATGGTAATTCACAAATTGAACGATAATGTATTCAAATGTTGTTTTTTTTGCATGATTTAATATAGTATACATGCAAACACAAAAACTTTCACATTTAAAATTAGTAAGCTTCTGCTTTATGACCTATAAAAAATTTCAGATACTTTTTAAACTAATTTCATACTAAATAATGGAAAGTATCTACATATTTCGATAAAAACAAAATTTTCACTTATAATACCACAAGAGCTTCAAAATTATCGGGTATTTTCCGATAGGTTCGTTGCAAAGAAATGAAGGAGTCAAGTTTTTATTCAAGGTTTAAAAATCACGAGCGCGAAGCGCGAGTGATTTTTCCTGAAAAACTTGACTACTTTATTTGTTTGCAGGGAACCTTGAGGGAAATGCCAGATAATTTTGAAGCTCGTGTGGTATTCGGGAGATTATTTTTCCGTCCCAAATGTCGGCCAATAATTTCACAATTGAATTGAACCTGTCAGTTTGACGTCAACGACCAGAGAAAATTTTCAAAAAATTATCAGTATAATACCATGTAGGTTGTACCACGTGACGTCGAATGGTGCAATTCTATTGGTCGATATTTGGGTCGGAAAAATAATCTATAAAATTCCTTCTCTGCTTTATTATCACGTAGATATATTTTAATAATTAATTAAAAGCAGCAGCTTGTTTGTTTGTAAGCACTTATCTCATTTATGGTCGAAGGCTTCAGGCATTGCAGGGATAGGTAATCTAAAACAGAAGGATGTCCGATGTACAATATGCATAATGAACGATATTGAAATTACTCAATATGAAAACGAATCATTCAATTGTGTTTATTTTTTAGTGTCAAAAGGCGACTTTTTATAAGATTAAGATTACCACAAATTATTCAAGTTGGATTCACAAAATAAAATTGAGAAAACCATACCTAGCAATTAAAATTTAAAATGTTTAATTTGTATGTACTTACAGTGGTAATCACAGAGTGAATATAAAATATGCCATGTGGTTTCCTTAACACAAGCGAAAGCTTACTTTCAATATGAACTATAAAAAAATGCACTGAGGCTTGGGGATAATGAGGACGAAACCATGAGAATTAATAAAACATTGTTATAAATTTGATTTAATCCATACTTATAATCCATACTAATATTATAAATGCGAAAGTAACTCTGTCTGTCTGTCTGTTACTCAATCACGCCTAAACTACTGAGATATTTTGATACCTGAGAAAGGACATAGGCTACTTTATATCCCGGGAAAATGACGCAATCCCGGAAATCCCACGGGAACGGGAATTATGCGGGTTTTTCTACAAAGTTGGACGATAAGTGACGCTTGTTAAATTAACGTTCGGAATAGTCATTTAATTGAATGTCGTCATTCTACGCGCTAGTCATTCAATTAAAAGGCATATTCAACCAGATGATAGCGAGATTAATACAACGACAAATCTGCGTCAAGTTCGCATAACTAGTTAATCCATAATATTGAAAAAAAAAACTTTGAAGTTTGCTCTACTTACTACAAACATGTAATCTAACGTAAGAACGGTTTAATGGTTTAATGGAATCGTTGGAAGTATCTCTTTATTAGGATAATTACTATTTAAAATTTCAAATATATCCGGGTGGAGCCGGGGTGAACAACATTGTGTAGTATGTGAAAAAAATTCATTATTCCAATTTCCAATATAGTATACCAGGTAAATACATATGCCATATACCTATAGGCTATAGGATATCTTTGGCATGTTTTCAGATGGGGCTTATTTTTGAAATTAAAACGTTTTTGTAAATAAGTATATAACTTTTTAAAAAATATGAGAGGCATTTTAATTATTACGCTGCAATTTCCCGATGAATTTTATCAGGGTGGATATTAGAGAGTATTCTAAATACTGTTAAAATAAAAAATAAGTTATTACACTATTTTCGATTTTTTTTATTTTTGACCGCCTCCTTGGTACAGTGACGCATGAGCGTAGAACCGAGGGGTCTTCACTTACTTACTTACTTACTATTTTCGAAAAGCATGACCTACATTCAAAGAATTCCGTTAATACGCTGGTCACCCTCGGGCACAAAACAGGTTAATATAAATTTTCTTAAAATTGCACCCTGTGTAGACTTGGTTTTGATGGTTCTGCCATATTTGATTTATCAAGTTTGTCCCATATTTGATTTATCAAGTTCACCCTTATAATTGACCCTAACAAATGGTATATACAATAACGGGGTACGGGGTGTATTTTAAACCGATAACAGATAAGACTAAAATTAAGCAAATTTTTGGTAAATCTATGAATGCAGTTTTCTTTTTTTTCAAAATAGATGGAATGTTTCCATTGAGTAGAATTATATGTATATATTATTTGAAAATTGCTTTTAAAAAAAATGTTTTATTGAGCATATTAAAACGTGTTAAGACTTTTTATTAATCCATTTAAACGTTGCACTAAGCCCAAACAAGAAAAAAAATAAATTAAATGATTATTTCAATTTTATCTAATAATATTTATTTGGTCGAGCCTCAAAGATTGCATAAAACTAAAACATAATATGAACTAATTAACAATAGTCAATAAGATTATTTTAGTTTTTCCACAGTTGTAGGTATGCTGGACTATCGACGTTTATGTAAATATTTTTGCCAGGAATATGATTTCTCAATTCATAAGGCACTGCTCTTTCCGCTTCTGGTTTTTCCGATACCGGTGGTACGGGTAGGTCTGTAGCTGTTTCAGCTGGCACGGGATAAGGTTGGGGCACCTTGACCTTATAAGGATGAATCACAGGAACTATCACTGGCGTTGGTACGGGTACATTTACTCGTTTCACGACAGGAACTGGCTGGTGTTTAGTAATTTTAACCTCCTTGTGGATGATTACTGGGGGCGAATTAGCAATAGCTTCAGCTTGGGCCAAAGCTCTTTGCTTTTCTATCTGGTTGTTATGTGCTCGTAATGCATTCTCGTGGGCTAAGGCATATATAAGAGGATTGTAATTGATCAAAGGTTGTTGTTGTTCTCCTTCTTGATTGCGGTTTTCTTGCTGGGTGTTAAGACCACCGGAAGCAAGTTTTTCTTGTTCAAAGCTGTATCTTAAACTCTTCTGCCATTGTTTGTTAATTTGTTCTTGTAAAGATTGCTCCTGTACAGACTGCTCTTGTGCAGCCTGCTCTCGTAAAGCCTGTACTAAATTTTTCTCCGTGCTAGGGTTAATTGGAATCCATCCATTATCATTGCTCTCTTGACTTGGATTGTTAGGTACGAATTTGGGTTGTTCTTGTTGTTGACTCTCTGGGGTAAACAACAATAATGAAGGTGGTGCTTCTACATTCTGAATGGATAGGCCACTAGGTAAGTTAAAATATCTTGCTTGTTGCTCCTGTTGTTCCTGTTGTTCTTGTTGTTCTTGTTGTTCCTGTTGTTGTTGAAGCTCTTGTAGTTCCTGTTGTTTAAGAACTAACTGCTCTTCTTGGACAAGTGGAGCCCCCAAATTTTCAAGCTGAGGATTATATCTTGACTGAGGATTTTCAAATGGCAATTGTTGTACCTTTTGCAATTTGTTTATTGTTATTTCTCCTGAAGCATGTGATCGAAGTTCTGCCTTTCCAGCCTGAAGATCTTTGATCTGACTGGGAGTTAAATACACAATAATATCCCTCGTTGCAAATCTCTTTTGTTGATTTTGAGCTGCTCCTGCCGTGGAAGAATTAGTATTTTTAAATGATTGAGGTCCCGGAGCTAATTCTTTTGCTTGAATTCCTATTATTGCTATGATAGCAGAGACGATAGTCACCTAAAAACATCAAATAATTTAATTCGGTCTTTTCTGTTATTATTCTTTGGATACTTTGTACCTCATACTTACTTGATACAACATTGTGGGTTGTATAGTGAAGAGGCCTCAACCAAAACGATCGAGCGTCTAATGTGATATATCAAATTCACCTATTTATATACATTTATGCATATTGGAAAATTGCTAATCATAAATGAAATCTATTTATAAAATTAAAATTTACATAGATTACGATTTGAACCAAAACTTACTAAACTAACTAAGTATTTTTAATAATTATGCAATTCAAAACTGTGGGTTGTCAACAGCATATTAATATGCTTTGGTACTATATAGAGGAAGTAGGTTAAGTGAAAAAATATGGTGTAACATAATATAAACTTGGAGAATAAAACTGCCGAAATTGCCACAAGATCCAATTTCAGGTCAATATTGTCACATTTTATTCAAATACATGCAAATTATTATCATCACCTAAATGTTATTGTTTCTTATATAGAAAATTTAGTTAGGGGAAATGTTGAAAAACGAAAGATGAAGTACTTACACTGTATTTGAAGTAGTTATGTACTAAACTATTTGTTGTTAGGTATTTAGGAAATGAATCAATTAGGAATAAATAATATCTTACAACATATTATTACTGTAAGATATATTTATAGATGGTATGAGAAAAAGACTTAAATATTTAATCAATTTCAAAATATGAGATAACTATATTGCTAAATTTTTATGAGTTTTTTTTGAAAAGGTCAAAACTCTAAGCAATACTTAAGAAATACCTAATCTATCCGAAAGTGCCTAACAGATAAATGAGATAATAATTATCCCTTTAATTATTAAGCTCCTTTAATATACAAAAATAATAAGAAAATACACACAGAAAATACATTTTTCTCTAATGAAAAGTGATAAATCTTTAGTTTTTAAATTATTGATTGACCTTATGCCAGAATTTAAATTGAAATGAGCCAGCCATAGATCAACAATCGAATTGATCTATCGTATCGTCTGAGACTGTGTCTGAGACTTATTTACATTGTGACTGCATTAAAGATGCATAAATGTCATAATATATTTAGCGTTTCAGTCATAGAATGGTCTATAATAGCCGTTTGGATGGGGTATAAATTAATTCTATCGAGATTTTTATCTCGTTATCTTGATTCTTGATATGATCATAAGAGATATGCCGCTTTAGAACGATGACATGATTTAATATCTTTAAAGATTTATGTATTCATAGTATTTATATTATTATATGTTGGTATAGTAGAAGGTACTTGCCCACAACAATTTATGGAACATTGTAAATTTCATTCTATAAATAAAAACTTTTACCTTCTCGAAAAGGTAAAAGTTTTATAATTTTTTAGTTACATTTAAGATTGTGGCATTAAAAATGTCTGAACTTGCAAGAATATAAATTTATTAAAAATACCACAAAACACAAAACATACAAAATATATTAAATAAATAAATAATAAAACACCATATAATAATAATCTTACATCATTAAAATAATGTAGAGGTGTTGTCCATTTATATTAAAAATACTCAATTATTAGGCCCATTTGGGGCAATAAGTACTAAATATAGATAAAATCTCGTATAATATAACTTTTTACTAATAACTAATATTTTTGTCATTCAGTTTTATTTTGACCCACTTATAAAGTTATACAACGCATTCATGATGTTGACCTCACAGCACTCACAGTTTCAAATATTAACGCCATCTGCTGATCATGGAGAATATTATATTCAATCGCTACTCTATATCTTATCGCTTTTACTCTTTAATATTATATAGTTGAATTTTGGATGTTCTCATATCGATAAGTTTCAATTCTAGTTCAAGAAACTTCTAATAGATGGCGGGATTTAAGAAATTACTGTTAAAAATAATGTGAATTTATTATTAGCACAGACTAATAATTATTAGTTTATATATTATTAAAATTAAAAATAAATGAAATGTTTAACGATAGCACAACACACTATTGTTAAAACTATGTTAAATATAGGACACCTACATATTTTTTTTACTTATTTTATGTCTTAACTACATATTACATATATCTAAACTTATTTCCCTTCATATAAAAATTAGCAAACTTACTTCTGTGCATATTTTTATCATGTTAAAACTATGTTAAACATAGGACACCTACACATTTTTTATTTATTTTGTGTCTAATAGTCTATTATTCTTATTGTGTCTATTATTACTTATTTCTCTTCATATAAAAATTATCAAACTTACTTCTGTGCATATTTTTGTCAAGGTCCATAAGATATTAATATAATGATTTATTTCTAAAAGAATATACGAGAAACCAATAAAAGTAATTTATACCACACTATTTGCCGCAATAAAATCTTCGAGATACACTTTATCCATTGGTGTAGAAATTAAAATAAAAATCACTAGTAGTTTTTTAGTTTAGTTGCGACGGTGGACTTTTGAGCGGTGGAGTTTATTTGTTTGAACGCGCTTATCTCAGGATACGATTTGACTATTGATCCGATTTGAAAAAATCTTTCGGTGTTGTATTTTGGAAACGATCATAAGCTTCAAATTATTTTAAAGTAAAACAACGTTTATTGATAGAACTAATGACTGAATTTATGTTTATTTTATTGAGCAGGTTTTAAGCATACATCCATATTTTGGAAATATTGATAAGAAAGACTAAATAAGTATGGTTTTCGTTGAAGCTGAAGATGTTCGTTTAAATTCACCACCGTAGCTAGTGCATAGGTATATGGGCGGTGGTGACTTAAAATAAATTGGTTCTCGTGCTCCTTATACCGATACGGGAAATTAAAAAAAAAACGAGCGACTAAAAAAATGATGATGAGATACTATTTAAAAAACTTGAGCGATATGATTTTGAGTAAGCGACAAATAAACTAAACTAGCAACGAATATTGGTTAATAATAAAAAACAGATTGAGCGTAGGTACTAAAAGTGGATTGTGATTTATTATTTTGAGATATTAAAATTTTAACTGAGAAACCAAATTATATTATTTTTTAAAGTGATTTTTCTATCCGAAATACCGCATTTAATAAAAAATGCCACTAAGTATTGAAAAATCATGGTGCCACATAATGAAAAATTGCAGCACGTAATGTTAACACTCAAACAAATATTAGGTAGCTCAAATATCATTTTGTATTTAAAATTATTCAAATTAATGTTTGTTAGTCGCTGTTCTATTGGTTTTTCATTACTTATAATCAGTCGCTCAATTAGTTATTCTATAGCCCCAATTAATCATTTTTGTCAGCTAAAAATTTAATTTACAGTTACTCGTTGTAGGCAGATTTCGTTTTCCGAGTTTACAACATTTTTGAACCAGCAGTTTCCCTGAGATTAGCACGTGTACAACTAACCCAAGAAACCTGTGCCAGAAACAAAGCTTTACAATATATACTTATTTTTGATTAACACCTTTGTCTATTCACTGAAATTATTATTATCTACTCCTTAGATTACAAAATAAAATACAGATGGAGCATGTCAATCATTCATCGCCCTTGTCAAAGAAAATACGAAATCAAAAACGAATACGTTCCTCCGCTAGTGCTATAGCGATTCTAGTGTCATGCAATACGTCAAAAGGGGTTTGATATTTTAGTAAAAAAATGCTGTCTTGTGATATTAAAACGCTGTAAAACTTGTTCCCGAAAACAAACAAAAAGATAAAACATCGTTTTACAGATTTTCTGTAGATTATTTGGCTTATTTAATTTTGTATACAAATAATAATTTTACAAATACGAAGGAATTCAAAACTTCAACGTATGCTGCCAGTATTTTGAAAATGAATTTGCCATTTTTAGGGGTAAAATGGTTAAAAGATATTCGGGGTAGTGCTGTTGGATTTTTCGATCGTGAATGTGATTATTTGTATAGTGCAATAAAAGTTCATGGTCATTATTAGATTATTTTAAAAAGCATTATACATTTTTTTGTTACTTTTATAAAAAGCGTCGCTTTCGCTTGCGATTTAATTCATGTGAACACATGATGGATATGATGAAAATAAAATGTCCCGCATTCTCGACTAAAAACTACCGCTATTCGCATTCATATGTTTTGAAAAATAAAAACTTTTTTTAATGTAATTTATTTAATAAATTTAATGTAATTTATTTTATAAAAATGTAATTTATTTAATAAAAATTGAATAAAATTATTTTGTCCATGTATAACTTTAGTAGATAGGTGATAAAATAATTTTTACAATATTATAAAATAATATCAAAAACCCGAATTTATATTAAAATAAAAATTAAAACATGACTGCTAATAATTTATGTAGCCTACGTCACTACCACCACAGCTACCTTCATAATTCAGATGATTGCAATGACACCTCATAAGTCACAACTCAAAATCGATCCAACAGTTTATACTGCAGGGTGTGTCAAATAAATATTATACATACATACCTACACTCGAAAAACATAACCCTAATTCTTCCGTAGTCGGGGAAAATTTTGGGAAAATTTTCAATATCTGGTAACATAACACCCACACAGAAGCACCGTGTACGTACAGTGCAGCGGCGAAATGACAGCACACATAGCTTTATGGAAATGACGATAAATTATTCGGTTTAGTTCGGCAACGCTCCATCTGTCTTTTATTTTGTAATCTAAGATCTACTCTATCTTGTGAAATCAACAATTAACAATTTATATTTCTTCTTAATTTGAATATGTTATCCACAGCCCTTGCCCTGTAGACAAAGTAACAATTAAAAAACGATAACGAAGTTAGAAAAGGAAAAATGTATGGGATTGACATTAGATAGACCACGTGGTCTAACGCGGCGTATGTCAATTTTCAATCCCATACATTTTTGCCTTTTCTAACTTCGTTATCGTTTTTTAATTGTTACTTTGTCTAAGGCCCCTTACTACGAAAGTATTGTATCATTAATATAGACTGAAATTCTTATGTATAATATTTTATAGAAAATATTACTCATTTATATTATATGGACCGAAGTAAGGGTCTCGCTGTCATGACAATAGAATCCTCTCATTAGTCATTAAATTACTTTTCCATCTTCAAATTGAAGGTAGATTTATAGTCATTTGATATAAAAGAAAGAAAAAGACAATCATGTTTGTAAAAATGTTTCATTTTATTTTTATGTATAAAATATGTACAACTAGTGACTATAATATTTACAGGCTATTGACTATTTGGCACGAAAATGACTCTTTCTCCTTTTACCAGCAGCAGCTCTTTTTCTTGTAGTGGGTGACGTGTTTGATGATGTGCAATGGGTATGGCTTCCAGACGGGAACTGGTACTTCGACGTGCTTTTCGACAGGCACGTGAACCTTCTTGATGACCTCATATGGCCTTTCAACGGGGACGGGGACTTTCCTGATGACCTCAAAAGGCACTTTCCTGACAACCTCAACTGGAACAGGCCTTTCTACTTCAACGTGGTGTGTTTTGTACACTGGGTAAGGCACGTGCTTCACAACATCAACGTGCACGGGGTAGGGTTGTGGAACTGGCACTCTGACTTCTTGGCGCACTGGAACAGGTACGGCCTGAGGGACAGCAACTTGGACGTGACGGGTAACTTCAACAGGAATACGGCGGACGATGTTCTGAACCACGGACTGGAGCTCGTACCTTGTTGAAGCAGCATCAGGGCGACCAACAGTCACACTTGTTCCAATCACTCTTGGTGCACCAACAGCGACGTTAGTTACGACACCGGGCCCAGATAATCCTTGTCCAATAACAGCACCACCGTTGACTACGGCAGGGCCAGAAATGTCAACTGGTCCTCCGACAGGGCCACCTCCTACAACTGGACCACCGACTCCAATAACTCCACCTCCAATAGCTGAACCACCGAAATCGGATCCAATGGATGAACCCTCGGGACCAGATCCAGCATAACCAGAACCGCCAAATCCTTGTCCAGAAATAGCCCCACCGTCGACTGCAGATCCAAAGTTAGATGGGACAAATCCACCGTTCAGGGGACCACCAACAACACCGCCGTTCAAACCGGAGTTACCGCTGAAACCACCATCAATATGGCCGTGGTCGTGGATAGAGGGGCCATGGTCGTTGAAAGATGGACCGTGGTCATTGAAAGAAGGACCATGGTCATTAATAGCTGGGCCATGTTCGACGACAGAATGATGGTGCTCTTCTAAACCTCCGCCAATGCTTCCCGGGCCACTAAGATCTGCGCCCGAAGGACCAGGACCTGGTGGTCCATAAGATGCTGACGGTGGTCCGTATGATGCGGATGGGGCATTTAAAGCTGATGATACATAGGAGTCAGAGCCGTGACCGGACAAATAACCAGCACTTGCGCTGTATGCCAGCGCGGCGAAAAACACTGTCTTAACCTGTAACAAACATATTTTTCCATTATCGAATATTCTTATTAGAAAAATTAGGTATAAGTTCTACTAAAATAGACTGACTCAATTCGTTCAGTTATGACAAAGTTTACTATCGTATAATGTATTTAAAAAATGAAACTTTTTTCTATTTTATAATTCGAATTGTATTGAAACATTTGTAAAACAATGTCCGATAATTATTTAAGTCCTTTAACTGTTATCAATCAATCTGTTTTCATGTTACTGTTACTCTCATTAAAAAATCCTTGCAAAAAAGTATCCATAGAAGGACTTACAACAAACGCCATGGCTTTTAGCTAATCGCCAGAAGCCACCTCAGAAGCTGCTTGTTTTCTGTTCCGAGTTCGGGTGGTTTGTGATTTGATAACGTAACGAAACCACATATTTATACAAGTGATAGAGCCAACTCTTTCGATACGACGCCCGTGAATAAATTATACAAATGACATCGATAGCTTTAAGTTTTGCCAAAAATTTATCTTTCTAAATGGAACAGATTAAGTCTACAATCTAATCTGTACGAAAGCGAAATTTAAAATAATGTAATTTACAATAAACAACGTTATGATCATATAGCATTATATTTTAAAATGTTTTTTTTTTATCGATCAAAAAATATATTACATTTATTCGTTAAAATGTTTAACAAAAAGATGGATAAATAAATATTACATAAAGAAATATCATCAAACTTTTAAATGTGAAACGATTCCTATAATGGCTTTAGGAAGAAAGCTTACACATTTTTGTCGGTGCTTCATAAATAATGGACACAGACAGGACACAGAAGGCTGATCACCTACTTGTCCCTAAAGAAAATCGATCAGTGAAACAGATGTATGAATAATGCATCTGCCCCTTACCCCACTAGGGGACATGGGACTTCACTTTTTTCATAAATAATAAATAACTAAAGTAAATATATTAATAATTTAACTCTGTATATTGGAAATACATTTTTATATGACAATATAATAACTTTATTGGCATATGGAAATGTGCATATTGAAACTATTCAGTCCGTCCGTGTGTACTCTACTTAATGTTTCAATATTCCTTTCCTATCTTTTTTGATTACTTAAGGAGGTAAGTTATCCCAAATTAATTCAGAAAAAATATTAATTTATATACCTACTAATATCTGAGCTAAAATTCTCTCCTAATATTTCCACATTTTATAAACAAAGTGATGATTAAGCATTATTTACTTAAACCTGAGTAAATAGATATTAGAAAACGTTTTACCAATTTTTACTTCCTTCTGTGTTTGTATGACATATCACGTTACATAAGTTCATTAGATAATTTATTAAAATTAAATATTGATCTGAATTCTACTTTCGTTAAATTCCAACTAAATGAGGCATAATGCATTATCCTTATGTAACATACGATTATGTTTTAAGCAAAATCATCCTTACTATAGCTAGTTATCATAGAATGATTTTATTACATTAGATATATTTTAATGTATTTGTATCAAAGTTGATTTGATTAATCGTCAATCATCCATACTAAACGTAAATAAAGTAAATTTTCATAGCAACTTTATAGTATAATTTAAAGTTTCGTTCAAATTGAGCACTTTTATTATTTAAACATTGAGCAGCAACATTAATTTTCTTACGAATTTTTCTTATAAATTTTTCTACGTAACGAATTTTCTTATGCAAATGAAGAAACAATAAAATTAAGAAATAAAAGCTCTACTATATATATAAATAAAATGAGTAGCTGCAGATCAATTGCTCTACATAAGAATTACATACATTCAGGCATTTAGTAATTCTTCTCATTCATAATACCCAATGCTGAATTTATTAGTATCTACATATAATTTAATTGGACTAAACAATAATGTGTAGCACGTAGGTACGTGGGTAAGTAGATCATTAACTAAATCTATGGTTATTATACAGGGTGTCCCACTGTTGGTATACTAAGCCCAAAGGAGGTTATAGATTTGCATACGCTAAGTACGTAAAAAATACTTAAAAAATTCCAGACGCATTTTTTTTTCAAGTAGATGAATTCTTAAAACTCTATGTGTACACCCATAACAAGCAACCCGCCCAACTTTGTCACCAGCACATGAGCTATCGTTTAAGATTATGTTTTCATAGACAAAATGCTCACATTAGAGAAGCGGTATATGCCGGCTGCGCGAAGCTAGAGAAGAAAACATGGATTTTCAGGAAAAATTTAGCAAAAAATTTTTGACGTAATTTTGTTGTTTAAGTATTTTTTACGTGATCAGTGTATGCAAAACTACAAGTCTCTTCGCGCTTAGTATACCAATAGTGGGACACCCTGTATAATCTAAGATATTTAACTGAAATAGATAAAGTGTAGTTTTTTTCCTCGTCTTCGAGTGTTGAACTACATTTTACACATAATGCGCAGTTAGGTATTTCGCCAGAAAAATAAATTATACTCTTCCAAAAAAAAAATATCCATTGAGAAACTACAAAACCAGTTGCGAACATACTTACTTCCTAAGTGTAAAATGTAAGTATGAATGATATAACATGATCTGACATGGTAGTTTTCTTGGTAGAGCTTGTGCCAGCATTTGTTGAATCGAAATTTTTGTATTGTTAGTCATCAACACGTTTATTTCCACTTTTTAAAGTAAAGTATCATATGTTTCTGACGAAATAGGATGCAATTTTCGGCTTTCTTATCAAGATCATTATGTAAAGACTTAAATGTAAGAAGTGAAATGATTGTGAGCTTTGCTTGTGGGAATTCGCATGGACCATTTTCAATACAAAAAAAAATATTTTGTATAATTATTTAAAAACATTATATAATTTTGTTTGCCTATAAAAATGATAATGAAGCGGACACAAAGAAGTGAAATCCGAGTAAAATGTTCTAGATATAGAGATTATAGTAATTGGGCCAAGCTTACATCGCCGAATGTAAGACAGTACTGTTACTACGAGCATGATTGATAGTACCGATACCGGAATCAACTTCCGATCGTACAAAGCATTTGCATGATGTTTCTGTTTATTTAATTTATCATGCTTGACAGACATTACATAATAGATATTTTTCTAATCGTACATACATAAAATTTAGTTTCACTTGTAAATAATAATAATAATTAAAAATTACATTAGAAATACTAGTTTATTAATAACGTATTATTAATTAGTATGATATTATCTGTGATAAGAATGAAAGAAAGCTTTATAATCTAAATTATAACAGATTTCATGCTTGCTGTTTGGCACCTACAAGAAAAGCTTTTCGAAATAAGCTTATCGTGATATTTAAATTAATCACCTCACAGGTCAAGTCTGGTCGCAGAATATACTGCAGATTAATATGTATTTAACTATTCAGAGAAAAAATGCCGCCTTCTGTGTAACCTTTACGAAACGTTTGACGTTTGATTAAAGAAGAATATTTGCATTTAGCATATTCTGATATAGATTATTGGTCCCTTTACAAAAATAATGTTATTACATCCGACATACACGTAAAATACTTAAAATTCGAAGAATTTAACTGTGAAAGCTATCGAATTTGCAACCAATAATCATAAATAACGTTTAGCAATAGGCAATAAAATTAGCATCCGAAATATATTAGTTACAGTTTTGATAAACACTTCATCTTCCATTACGTAAAAGTTTTGTCATAATATGACCCTTCATTGAGTAATATTTTAAACGTAAACCTGTTTCTGTAACTATATTAATTTCACCTGGTCGCTGGGAATGTGATGATGAATAATAAAATACCGTTTGACCGATATTATTAGTCACTCCTTCCGGTTTTATTCCGGGTCAAGCTTTACGTAATTTTGGTGCAAATCTTTAAGTGTAGGCCGGTCTTGTTTATGGTTTTTGTGATTAATTATCTAGATAAGTTTATGGTTGTGTGCAATCGGAAATATACAAAAAACCATTAATATACCCGTGAAACTGGATTGTGTGATGACATTTATTGAATTAACTACAATTTCATGGAATAAGTATAACATTAAATTGTGTAATAGTTGCGTGCAGGTTATAGGTACAAATTTAAGCTTTTATCAGCTCGAGGCCTAATAAAAAATAGTTCGATAATATCAAAAACATACTCAAACCAAGTTCAGGTTAGAAGTAGGTAGGTACTTCTATAGTAGGTCAGAAGAACTTCTGAATTTTACAGGAACATAAAGTTCAACATTCCTTATTATATATAATACTAGCGGTCCGCCCCAGCTTCGCCCGTGGTACATGTTTACGTTTTCTCTACATAAGAACCATCCTCGTACTTCAAGGAATATAATAAAAAAAGAATTAACGAAATCGGTTCAGCCGTTCTCAAGTTATGCGCTTACCAACACATTTTGGGATTCATTTTTATATTATAGACTAGCGGTCCGCCCCGGCTTCGCCCGTGGTACATATTTACGTTTTCTCTACATAAAAACCATCCTCGTAATTCAAGGAATATAATAAAAAAAGAATTATCGAAATCGGTTCAGCCGTTCTCGAGTTATGCGCTTACCAACACATTTTGCGATTCATTTTTATAAATAAGATTCTTCATCTGATAGTTTTGTTTGATAAATTCAGATATAAGAACATGATTTTGTTACTTCTTTCTGAATTAAAATAATGTACCAAAATATGTAAAGTATCGCATTATAACTACGGAAATATAATGTTTAACAATTAGCTGGCAGATAATATATTATATATTAGAAATATCCTTCTTATAATTATTGTGCTTTTATTGCTCTAGGCTCTATACTCGAAGCATAATATAGTAACATGGTTAACTTATTATCTATGTTTGGATTAAACGATGAGGTGTTAAACATGTTTCTTTTACTTTGATGGTGTAATATTTTGTTATATTACACTCATAATTTATATGGTAAATGTTTAAATTACAAACGACTTATAATGACAAACAAGATTTCTATTTATTTATTAAAATACATTCGAAATTGTCCTTATTTTTGAAAGTCCGTTTAAAACAGGTAGATGATATAAGTATTTTTACTTTTTTATAAAAATATATATTTCGCAATATGCATGTAGGTAAATAAGGTTTGAACTAGTTTTTACAATTATCATAATCTTTGATATAACAACATCGATAGTTTCATCGAAATCAATAAATACTTAACTATTTAGCATAAATTTTACTATAGGCGATACTTACGTAAGTTATATCTCTATTTTACATATTTTTGGACTAGACCTCTACTACTCTTTACACTTATATTGTTATATTACAATAACAATGTATTAAATTATAGGCTTGTATAGTTTTATATTATTATCTGTGATGTAGGTAAAAAAAATATATTCGGCAATTATATCTAGGGTAAAAATTGAAAGAGGTTGTTCTTTGGAGGATCGTTTATTTAAAGTAATCATTCTAAATATTACTTACTATTTACAAAACGAAAATATTGAATACACATTGTGTTCCTAAATTAATGACTTAGTTATCACCCTACGTTGCAGCCTCTCGATGAGCTAACGACAAGAAATATTTACAGAAGAGTAGACTAGCCAATGGTGAATGAGGTATTTTATTCAAAATATTGAACTTCTGTTTACCAGCCGTGACCGTGTCCGTGACCGTAACCGTAACCATGGCCGTATCCGTGTCCAAGATTGTGAATGAGACCGTGGATGTTAATGCCATGGCCATGGCCGTGTCCGTGGCTAACATGAGCTTTGTGATGCACAGTCTTCACTACTGGCACTGCGTAAGTCTTCACGACTGGAACTGGTACCTTAATCAATTTCACGATGGGCACTTCAACAATTTTTTCAACGGGAACTGGGTGGTCGACGGGCACTTCGACAACCCGTTCAAAAGGCACTTTCACGATCTTCTCCACTGGGTACGGCACGGGCTTGTCAACTTTCACGTGTTGAATCTTAACAACGGGAACTGGGACGTTTCTTACGACTGGGACTTGAACAGGGTAAGGTTGGGGGAATGGAACTTGAACGGTTTGAGGGTATGGCACTGGGTATGGCTGGGGAACTCTGTGTGTGACTTCACGGAATACTTGGTAGGGCTCTTCACGGACGCGATACTGAATAGGAGCTCCGTTACTGTTGGCGAGTCCATGGATTTCGTCAATTACAGGAGCTTTAGGACCATTAGGGGATGATTGACCGTTGAAGCCTCCAGGTAAAGAACCGCCAGCGAGAACAGGTGGGGCGATGGGAGCTCCGATTAAACCAGGTCCAGACAAAGGACCGGAAAGAGCAGCGCCACCGATGCCTGCAGATAAACCAGGTCCTCCGAAACCAGGTCCACCGAAACCGGGTCCACTGAATCCAGCTGATCCGATAGCAGCTTCAGTAAGGCCGGCTCCACCATATCCTAAGTTGTGTCCCGAGATTGATCCACCTCCAATAAAACCAGCTCCAGAGTAGCTGGCCGATGGCAGAGATCCAGCTGGGAATGAGCTGGGTGCGAAACTAGAGTAAGATGGAGCGTATGAACCCGGCGCTGATAGGCTGGCTAAGGGCGCTGGAGGATAAGCAGGGCCATGGTGGTCGTGGTGATCATGGCTGTGCAGGTCGTGGTGCTCCTGACTATGGAGATCATGGGAATGGTCGTTTCCATGGAGAATACCAGCGTAGGTGCTGCTTAGTAGGATAGCTAACGTCGTCAACTTTGTCTGAAAGTGAAATTAAAAGTTATAGTTTTTGATAACCTAAATCGGTATATTAATATCATTCACCATATTATTGTATTGATTACTTACAATAGTAGCCATTCTGATTAGCTAATCGCTGGCCACGCAAATTAAGTTGTTTCTTCAACAACTATCTATGCTCGTTTGTACGATTTTGGATATTTCCTTCAAACTTATATATCGGTGTCAACGAGCCGCAGGGACGACGTCGAAAGTGACGGAAGAGGCCAAAAATTCTCCTTCCTTTTCTAACCAGTATAATATTATGTATCGGAATTAATTCAACTGTGAATTACTTAATACTTGTCCCACTGATCGCTACCGCTGCATCGTTATGAATATTTTCTACATTATTATTTATTATAAATTGTTTTTACATTTTTCAATTTAGTTTGTTTACATCTAGCAACATAAAATGAGAATAAATACAAGGTGTCTAATCAATTTTCTTGTACATAATTACTCTTTAGTCTTAGGTAACCAATCTAAAACATTTTAATATTCCTTAAATAAATTAAGTAACAAAAATAGAATGTAGTTAAAAAAAATTGAATAAAAAAAGAAATAAGTATTCAACTTCACTACATATATGATACAAAGCATGCAAAGTCTATTAATGTTCTCCGACTCAGTATAAATCATGTTTTTATATTGACAAAACAAGCACTAACACGTAAGAACAATTATTATTAAGAACTTAATAAACTGGATTAAGATATAGATATCAATACTGATTAAATGTAAATCAATTAAAGACTATTTTTTATACTTAATACACAAGATTGATAAAACCAATAAATAAAGAAGCGTTCATATTTTACGCTAAATTGAATGTTCAAATTGATTGATTTCTGCAGAAGCATCGTAATGATTATGTTCTCTTGTGAATTGTATGGAATGGCCGCGAAAACAACAGCTAAGCAGCGGGATCAGAAAGCGAAACACACGCAACTCTTATCATAAACAATATATCATATCAAATTAGTTTTATTTATCGTTTTTCTCACCCCAAGAAGTGGAAGAAATTAATTTGTGGTCTTGTACTAACGCACTTTGCATTTCTGTCATTTGTTTAAGGTTATTGTAGTGAAATTTTAAATTACAGGCTAGTAAAAGTTACATTTTTATTGTATAAAAGTATAGAATCGAATAGGCAGTTTTGGAAGGTTTAAGCGATGAGCAAGAAAAATATTAGGTAAAGAAAAATGTTTTTTTACTACTACATATTAATATGCCTTTATTACTACTACGTTTGTTATATGTTTGCTCTTTGATAATTCTACTAATGCTTCAAGCATATTTCAAAACCTCACACAGGAATTCTAGACATAACATTTTTCAAAAATCATTCATTTATTTACCTATGTAAATACAATACATGGATTGAGTATATAATATATTCCGATTATAGACTTTATTATTTATGTTTATAGATTCATAGAATAAGATTGATTTTAACTTATAAGAAGGATTGAAAACATAAGAAAATTTCTGTAGGTGATATTTAAATAATGATACAAAAAATAGTTTCAAAATTTTATTAAATAACGAGCTCAAAAACTTAACAATCTAGAATAAATCAACAGTTTGTATTGATGTACAAAACAGCTAAATGCTTTTAATCTTATTATAACATAATATTTACAACTTACATAATAATTATAAATCTATTTTTATAACTACGATTTATTTACAGAAATAGCTATCCTATAATGGCAGAAGTATAATGGAAATTATTAAATGAAATCATATCGTATAGTGTATAATTAGTTAGGTTGTTAATCTTATATATAAAAATGAATCGCAAAATGTGTTGGTAAGCGCATAACTCGAGAACGGCTGAACCGATTTCGATAATTCTTTTTTTATTATATTCCTTGAAGTACGAGGATGGTTTTTATGTAGAGAAAACGTAAACATGTACCACGGGCGAAGCCGGGGCGGACCGCTAGTTATAAATACAAATAAAATCTACCACGATCAACATAGTAAATAATGGAGAAAAATATGTATTTACGTATATTTCTCCTAATCACATTCATATACAAAAAGCTCAAGCTAAATAAATAGTAATGTAATACTCATATATATCATCATAGGTCAATGAAATATACAATATGTTTAAGCGACAGTATACACACACATTTTAATAGAAAATAAGTTATTATTGACACACATTCATGTGATAATTAACAAGAGTTACGTCTCTTCTATAGGGTTTTCCTCCTCGTCTACCACATCTGATTTATCCTCCATTACAGGTGGTGGTTTTAATAGCGTTGAAACAGCAGTTTTTGTTTCTCCAACATCAGATGCATTTGCTTCATAAAGAGCTTCCGTCTTAAAATATCTGAGAGCCTTAGGCTTAGTTATACGCCTCTTTCGACTACTTTTATCAGAATGGTGAATTACCTTGCTACGTAACTTATGTGGGGGAGGTGGTTTTAACAAAGGGTAAGGCTGGTCCACTGAACTTTTTGGATACTTTCTTTGATAGGCATGGCGACCGTGTGTCAACGAACTGGTATGTCTATATCTATCACCCATTGTTCTTTGATTGGTAGAAAACATTTTTAGAGGTCGATCTTCATCAATGTTAGTTTCAGTGTCTTCATCTGATTCAGATAAATCAGTATTGTCTTGACCGACTAAAGAAGTGTCCTCTTCGACCACAGCTCCTATTGGATGGCTATTTGATGGTTCTGCAATTGGAATATTTTCTGGTCCTTCCTCACTGCGTGAATATTTAATTCCTTGAAAAGGATAATGATTGTTACTAAAAATATCGAAATAAGAGCTAGGAATAGTCCCGATACTTGTGCTTAATCCAGTATTATCATTTTTCAAAAGAAGCTGTTGTATTTGTGGTATGTCAAACTTTATTGGTTTTGCATATTGATCCCTTAAAGAATTTAATTGACTGTCATCTATAATTGGTTTTCCTTTAAGCATTTCAGCAACTAATTTCAAATCAATATTAAACGGATTAGCCACTTTAAAACCATTGATAGTAGATAATAAATTACTATTTTGGGACTCAGTTTCTTGCCTATTGTTGTTTATATTATTTTGTTTACTAGCGATTAATTTATTGAGTATATCGGTTGCTACATCAACATGATGGTTCTCAAGATTTTGACTTAATCTAACTGGAAGCGGATTGGGTAATGGATTTTGATCAAAGTTGTTATTTTGTAACCTAAATGAGTCAACATTTAAGTTATGTGTGAGACGAAGAGGTATATCATTAAATTTCATAAGGGTCGCTATATCGGATCCTGTTAGTGGCTTACGCTGTAAAATATTCTGTTGTATACTATCTGCAGATATAGAACTATCTTGATTACTAGAAGAGTGACTTCCATAGTTGTTTAGTTGTGAGGAATCATCAACATATCGTTTATTCCCAGAAAATCCTCCAAATCCAAAAATAACATCTGATGATTGCGACTTTCCTTGGAGAGAAACAGAATCCTTCTGTTTCAAACGTTCAGCAATAGACATGTATTCTTCTGGTTGAGATTTAATTCCAAATGAATAAACGTTGTTTTTATCTTTATAATAAGTCTCGCTCGTCGGTCGATTAGCTTGTTTTAAGTTTTGCTCAACTTGTTCTTTATTATAAGACGTTAAACTGTATTTATCGTTTAAATCCAAGCCATTGGACTTCATTTGAGCATTAGAGTTTTGAACAACATTCGAAACATCTATGGGCACAATATTTTTTATAGCACTATCATGATCAAAGGACTGCTTAGGTTTATTATCTACGTAGTTTTCCCTTGAAAAATATTGAGACGGAGAATTATAATCTGTTTGCAATGAGCCACTTGAATATTGATTAGAATTTTGATTTTCGTATTTGTTTCTCGATTTATCGTTGTTTGTATAATAGGACTCACCATTTGAATAAACATTGTTACCATATTGATGGTTTGCTGAAAGCCGATTAGCTTCTAGTTGTTGTTTTAAATTTTCATGAGCTTTTGCTGCGGCCCTTGCAAATTCTTCAGCTTCTAATTTTTCTGTACTGGATTTTGATATTTGATTATAGTTATACGGCCTACTTGTGTCCACGTGGAAATTAACTTGACTCATTGTTCCACTATTGTCTGATTTTGTATTGTATAACTGATAGCCTGAGTAACTTCCCGTCGAAACATCTCCCCCATAGCTAGGCGACCTTCTTTCGTTGAGTTTCCACCCGTAATCACCGTGCGAATAACTAGGCGTTTGTCCAAATTGTTGATCTACTTCCCTAACTTGCACTTTATAATTATTTTGTTGTTGGTTATCAGGATTGATGTAATTGTAATATACATTATTTGCTGCACTTATAGCACCGAAACGACGGCTATCTTGGTTAATATTGTCGTAGTTGTTATCTAATTTTGTGTCTTCTTGGTTATTATATCGGTAGTGTGTGTTTAGGGGATATTGTGACAGAGATAAATCTTGGCTAGACTTAGGCAGGGCCAAACCATTATTGTAATTAGAACCAGAACTCTGCCAATTATCTCTTATTTCTTCCGAATACGGAGAGGATACTGGAGATATAGTCGATGAAGGATAGTCATTTTGATATTGATTCTGTGAATTTGTTTGGTATCTTAAGTTGTTACCATATTCCATCTGCATTTTTTTATTTAACATATTTGTATCGTAATTTTGTAAGCTATTGCCAATTGTAGATACCCT
>CAJQZN010044262.1:0-18045 GCA_907164685.1 Colias eurytheme | reverse complement strand
TTTCACACCAACTTGCAATCTCCAGTGTATTAGATATAAGCTTCTTGATCAAAACCAAATCAACAGAACTCAATCAATTCAACACTGACAATGTAAGCTATTCCTTATGTAATGAGACAGGTGTCATGTGCGGTAGGCTGTGCGGTGTCAAGGTGCGGCGCGGCGGTTTGCAGCACGCTGTTAACGACCGCTCTCGCGAGATAGCCCAGTGTCACGCCGGCCGGAGCGCCCGCTAGTGAACACGACGTTTCTGGTTGGCCGCTATCCTGTGTTTTATTCAAGTTACATATTTGAAAAATCGCTTTGTATACATTGCGGGATATGATTTTCTCTAATAGGTTATACATTAATTTGTTCAAGGAAAGAAATAGAAAATAGTGAATTGGTATATTGTAATTTTTTACTGTAAAATTTTTTGTATTCAAAACATTGGGTTTTGCAATTTGGTACAGGACAATAAACACATACTTTGACCTATGACCACTTTGTGTTATCAAACGTAGAGTATCTATTAAACAGAGCAAATATTTCGCGGTTACAATACAGGATTGTAGTGAACACAGAGCACTCACCTTAGCATACGTAGAATGTGCGTCATCTAACAACTTGTCAAGATCCAGAGGCTGTTGCATATACAGTTCGGGATTGCGGCGCAAGATTGTAGCGAACACACAGAGTAGCTCGACACAGAGCTGGCGCCGCGCTGCGGACGCGATGCGAACTAACGCTTCCTCTACGAGTAACGCGAATGATAACTCCGAACGGGACATATTTACTAGAGTAGGCTGGGCGGCGATTGCATGACCCTGAAAACAAAATGATATAAGAAATAATATTAATATTAATGATGCTTAGAAACAAGATAATATAATGCATAAATATAAACAATCAAATATCCAGGTATATCACAGAGGTAATATAAGGTTTTCGATAACAATTTCTTCCAAGCAATGATATTATACAAAATGATGAGAGTAAAGAAACAGTAGGACATAAAGTTTTTTTCTTACTTGCACAATGATTCCCTTTGGTGTTCGCAGAAGTATATCCCAGACCTGTACATAGAAGTGTTTTGGAACTCGACAAAGGCAACCTTCGAGCTGACGGCGCTGTAGAGGTGTTAACCTTAAAACATAAAACAAAAATTACATAATAATATGTAATTTACAAGATTAAAAAAAAATATTATTAATATCAATATTTACCCTTTTTCATCAGCCCAATCAGAAACAGTTAGAACTTTTTGTAGAAGAGTACGCAATTTGTACGGCGACAAACTTTCCAATGTGGCATCTGCTTTTTTCTCATTAGGGAATATCTCCAAATAAATCCGAATAGCTTCGAGAACCCAACCGACTCGAATTTTGAGAATGCCTCTAAACATGTCCGGATTTGTGCCAATTAGTCGTCCACAGTATAATACTATTTCCTGAAAAATTAAGATATGATTTCATTATAAGTAGTTGTTACGATTAAAAGTAATCTTAAAAAATCTGTCACTAGTCTGTTCGCAACAAACTCCAAAAACTACTAAACAAATTTATATGTAGTTTCCACCAATAGATTTACTTAATATTACCTGTTGTAATACAGCTCCAATAACATCATAGGGTTGAATAGTGCAATACATAACAGATTGTATCTCTCCAGGCGTCATTGGTTTGTCAAACACTGTCTCTTTCTGACCAATCACACCTACAGTGAGCTGCAATCAGTAATGTATTTATGATAAATTAAATCTAAATACAAGGAAAAAAAACAAATAAAAATGGCAATATTTGTTGTATGGTAAACTGTTACGAATTCAAAAAACAATAATCATCCACACTTCGTTACAACTACATCTGCTGCTGAAAACATTAAAACTATATCTGCTGTTGACCGCCTCCTTGGTCCAGTGGTTGACGCATGAGCGTAGAACCGAGGGGTCCTGGGTTCGATTCTCGGTGGAGACGAAGAAAAAAATGTCTCGGTCTGGTAGGACACAGAAGGCTGATCACCTACTTGTCCCTAAAGAAAATCGATCAGTGAAACAGATGTATGCATAATATATACATCTGCCCCTTACCCCACTTGGGGAAATGGGACTTCACTTTTTGCTGCTGGTGGCGGTACATCTGCAGCTGAAAAAGTTACTACTACATCTGCTGCTGAAACATTACAACTATATCTGAACATTAGAGCAACATCATTATCAGTAAAAACTAACCTGTTTCCCATTGACCAAAACAGTGGTAATAAAAGGGCTAATAGAATCCACAGTATGATTGAGCAGAGAGGAACAATACCGCACCGCCTTCCAGTGCCGCAGCACACCCGCGCTGTGGTACAGGCTCTTGAGCGACTCTAGAGCATTCACACCGTTCACCTGCATATAAATATATCATACTAGCAGTCCGCCCCGGCTTCGCCCGTGGTACATATTTCGCAATAAAAGCCTAGTAGTAGCCTATGTTCTTTCTCAGGGTCTAAAGATTATCAGTGCCAAATTTCATCAAAATCGGTCCAGTAGTTTATGCGTGAAAACCATACATACATACATACATACAAACCTTTCCTCTTTATAATATTAGTAAGTATAGATAGTATAGACAATAACCTGCATACATACATTGAGTTACTATGTACTACGTACTAGAGAGGACATCGCTACTACACTATTTGTAGCACGAGTTAGAGTCAATCGTCTCAAACCAATATTTATTTGTTACATTGATTGGTTTTAATTTATAAGTAATAAGAGGCAGAATATCCATAAAGTGTATGACTCACTCCCCCCCCCTCACCGCCGCGCTTGTCGCACAGATTTTGTTCGTGGTGTCCTCTCTATAATAATACCTCAATGCATACATATTTGTTATCTTGCCAAGGGTTCGACAAGTCGATGGGTTGCAAATTTATAGACGATTGTTAACTAAATATTGCTGAAATGAGATATTTACTACGTCTTGGTATGTTTTTAATTTCATTATAAACTTATTCATCATTTATTTACTTTTTATGTGTTTGTTTTGAAGACTTTATTGTACCTACTTAAGAACTGTTTTTATCCCATTGAGCCCCGAACGGCCCGATCGGACCATGACACAATAGATTTTCTATTGTGTCTGTGATTCCGGGGCCTGAGTTATTAAACAAGAGTCTTTTATTTTTGTGACTATGTCATGCGTCGCGCGGTGCTTCTACTCTATACAGGGTACGCTACGCAGTTGACGCTCTACTCTATATACGATTACTACGTTACAACAGACTATGTTACCTCATACATCGGCCCCTCTCTATCCATCAGGATGCCCCACAGCTGCGACTGCGCGAATATATTATCTGTGTCCCGCAACGCCGATACCACGTCATGTGTAGCTCTGTGCTTGTAAGCTTCGAAGTTAACACTTTGTTCGCGGTACGTGAGTGTTCGCGGCACGTCTGTTAGTGACTGGTAACCGATGTAGTCGTGTTGGAGTTGCTTGAACTGCGTGAACATTTCTGACGGGAACTCGCCTTGGCTCATGAAGTCGAGGTGCTCTGTGAATGAAGTTGATTGAGTTAAAATTCAAATGTAAAATTATCGGACTATACAAATTATTAACAAAAAATAATGAAGTAAAATTTATCCTGGAAATTTATTCTTGAAATTAATTGCTCGTACTCGGTTTCTTAAAAAAAAATAGCTTAACGATAAAATATTATGCACGATAAAACACGCGATGGATAGTATCACAATACGAAATAAATTAACAAAAAAATGCAAGATAATTTTAATATACAATTACAGATTTCATACCAATACAAGAACTAGAGATGAGATTCTGCAACCTTCCCAGGCGCACTTTGACCCCGTCGCAGTGGCCCTTCTTCAGCATAGCGAGCAGGTCGAGCATCTGCTTGAAGTGCGGGTCGCGCATGTGCTCCTCGCGCACTAACAGACAGACGGTTGGACGACCCGATAGACGCCAATATCTGTAGAAGTATAGATTTCGGGACAATTTTTGAAATGAAAACTTCTTTAGCGGCGTTGGGTATAAAATCTTAAACTCGCGTCAGGACACGTGACCTGATCGAAAAAGCGTAAGACGGATGGATATCAAACATGCTCAACGTTAATAATCAAGTTTTCACTTCTGCCGGCACTCCCGGAGTGCAACCCGTCTTTTTCACACACGGCACGATCAGGATCCCATACTAAGCTTTCGCTTGTGTTATGGAAACCAGATGGCTATAAACATACATATATAATTTTAAATAAATACATATATAGATAAATTAACACCCAGACACATAACAAACATCTATGTTCATCACACAAATATTTGCCCCGGGTGGGAATCGAACCCACGACCTCTGGCTTGAAAGGCAGGGACACTACCAACCAAGCCAACCGGCCAGTCACAGATTGATGATTGATTATTCAATGATTCTATTAGGGCATGAATTATGTATGTATGTCAATGTAGAAATGGGAGTAATATAAATTCCATAAATGTTGGTTGTTATTAAGAACACCAGTGTGAATGATACAATTTCTGTTGTAGTATTAATACTTTATTTATATATCTTTAAAAAAAAATCTTTACTATAACAAGCAATCGATAGCATACAAAATGGACTCACTTTCCGACAAACTGTAATTCTGTCTTGATGTCATCGATCAACAACGCCATGTCTCGATACAGGTAAAATTCAGACACTTCAAATATTAGCGGATAGCATAATACCGTCATTCCGCAAACTCTGTAAATCTGTAAAATAATTATGAAGTCTAATTTAATCTTTATCTTTGGGAAAATAATGCTGCCATAGTGCGAATTAAAGTGAAATAAAAATGTATAAATTTAAGTTATACTAATAATAGTTTCCACTGATGTTAATCGCATCAAAGAAATAGGATACATGAAGAATTTTATAATTCTTGTTGTTACTTACTTTACTGGTTCCCAATGATCCCACAGGTCTGATTGGTCGACCTGTGAGCTTTAATTTGCCACAAACTCCTAACTCTCGGTAAACATGTACTAATTGGGTAGAACTACAAATCTGAAATATTTCAATAACTTATTAATAATGTTGATAAGAATTAATAAATACTACAAATTATTTTGTAAATACCATAATAAACAAATGCCTATGCCCACGCCTTATTAAAATAAAAATAAAAATGTAATAATTTCAGAAAACTACTAGATTATAAAAATTTGGATATTAAACAGTTCGCAAGTAATACCTGGACTGGTTCAACTTCGTGAGGCGTTTGAGTCTGTATACCGTAGGTGCCCATCATGGCTTGAAGTCTCATTGACTCTGCTATTAAAACAACTTGTACCACAAGATCTGTTGCGATACCCTGAAAAATATCAATATAAAATTCTATAAATATTTAACGATTAAGAGCAGGATGATTTATAGATCTATCTTTTGCATAAAGGCTAAGCTAACATAAGTGCTAAAACATTAAAAATACATAAATAATTGGTAACTATTTAATTTATCATAGCTTCATACAAGAATTAGAACAATTAAGCGGTACATATATGTGAATACTTGCTTATATTAAATTAGCTTAAATACTGTGCAGTTTATTACATGGCATACATTGCTTGGCTAATTCAGTGACACAAAAGTGCTCTGATCTGCAATTTACAATAATACTTACAAACGTCGGCTTAGCCTGCGATTTTTGCATGGAAAGAAATAACTTGTTGTTTAGGAATTTCAGAGAATGTATAAACATATAATTAAACTTAACAAATTTAATTAAATACATTAAATTGAAAGGATTATATAATTTTAATCATCTATGTATATGTAAAAAAATCTATTGTTTAAGAAAAACGAAAATAGAGCATTAATAGATAGATTTCAAATAACTATTACAAATAAACTGATTTAAAATAAGAAAACTATTAGATCTAGTTGACACAATTTACCTGAAAAGCCGAATACCTCCCGGCTCGACGGGGTCGGTTGTAAGAGGGTAAGTATCGACGAATAGGATCCAGTTCATTGACGTGCAGTAAACCGCCCGTTAGTAATTGAGCCAATACAAATAACGACTGCGCCCATAGAAACAGACCACCGGTATCTAGAACATGAATATTAATAAAAAATATTTTGAAATTATATCTTGGTTGCATTACCTCCACCTGCTAATATAGGCTTTGTAAATATTTAGTAAAACCTATTGAGTTGTTTTTAAAGTTTTACCGTTGCCTTGAAAAATAAAGTGGTAAAAAAATAATGCGGAAGCTGTATTATTTTTTAAAATGTCTATGAATGTATATTGAGTGCACGTATAATACGCACGTTACTCACACTCTCCTGTCAATCGACGGAGCGGCAACGTCGCGTCTATCGCTATTCATGCGTTTATCGTGCGGCCATAGAAAGTTTTTTCTATAATATGTTCCACGCAAGATGCAAGTATACGTATTGCAATCGTGTGCATGACATGCGTATTACGTGAACCGTAGGCCTTAGTGACCATTTTCTATTACCTGATTACAGATTAAGTCTTATTCCTATTAAAATTATTAATAAATGTTATTCATAAAACTTGAATATAATAAAATAAAATAATTATTATACTTTTTAAAACACATACCAACTAAATTGTGTATAAAATAAGGTGTTAGTTAAATCTCAACGTAAACATTTAGAAAAAGGTGCAATGGTGTAAAAATGATGCTATAGTGCTCATGGTGAAAATGTCACACGTAAGTATAACAAATTTTGTTTATTTACGAACGCGCAGGATTTATAAGAAAAATGTGCCATTGAACGCAAATCAATAAAGATGTACATTGTACATAGTTAAAATTGAAAGAAGAGCAAACTACTGTGGAAATATTAGGTGCGGAGACTCAAGATGGGTATTATTATAGTCCTTTTCACCTAAGATGATTCCTGTGACATATCGATTGTTGATACGTGTAGAGATTGCCTTAACTGAAATCGTATCAATTGTTTCTGATAATTGATAATATTTTATATGGAAATGAAATCGATTTGAATAAAGGACCAAAATTAGTTATTTCGGCATTTCGCCAACAATTAACTAAGGAATCTTAGCAAACAACAGCGACAAAAAGTGAACAATAACAATAAGTAATATATAAAAATGAATCGCAAAATGTGTTGGTAAGCGCATAACTCGAGAACGGCTGAACCGATTTCGATAATTCTTTTTTTATTATATTCCTTGAAGTACGAGGATGGTTTTTATGTAGAGAAAACGTAAGTACCACGGGCGAAGCCGGGGCGGACCGCTAGTAAGTAATAATAACAGAATACCACGTAAAGTATCAATATAAAAATGCAACTTGTATACAAAGCTGACGGACTCGTACAGACGATTGACGCGATTTACAAACGATCACAAGATGGGCGCTTTTCCAACTCTATAATTTTTCAACGTTCCATTTCATGTACACGAATTGCATAGGTATTATTTTTTCGTGTTATTTTATTTTATTTTTCCGTTATATTAAACTAAACAATACTGTTTTTGTTTAAGTAGCTTAAGATGTTTCATTTTTATATTTTTGGTAACAATGCCGCATTAAAATAAAAATATTATGCATTAAAATTATTTTTGCTTTTTAAACATAAAATACGTAATTCGGAACACAATGAAGTGTCACAGGAATCATCATAGGTGAAAAGGACTATAGTGCAATATAGCGTTAAAGTGGCAAAGAAAGCTTAGAAATGGTCAGGATAGAAAGTCGAATGAAAGCACAAGAATTTTTGCAATTTTGGTTCACACGGGCGTTACCTTTATTTTCGCTATCACCGGGTTGGTCTGAAATTATACATACAATGAAATTTAAAATTCCTTCTCTTAGCGTTGTATTTTTGAATAGAACAAATTCGTTTTTGATGCTGTTATATCGAAAAAATAAGTTGTTTCCATTATCGTGTTCTAAGACGATGTAAATTGAACACAATACATTTTACATACTACCTACATTATTTATAAGTGTGGATAATGTAAACATTTAATTAGGATGTATGGGTGCAATTCTACAGCAATTTTACATAATATAAATTCATTAATTAATTCTATGTGTGTAGGTCGAAAATCCAAACATACGAGTTGTGTGGAAATCTCTATTTTCTTATTGATGCTTCAGTGCATTATCGGATAATTAATAAGGTGTAATTAGGAATATACATACTTGCTGGAAGTCTCCGAACTGAATAGGGTTCGCTGCGTTCATTTTCTATTCCTTCCTTTGGTACATAATAGTACCATGGAATTACTGGATCTGGAATAGATAATACATATTACGAATTACGAATCTTGTTATAAAACATCTGATATTTTCTGCATTAAAAAATGAGTTAATATAAATAATTATTGTTATTTATTAATGTTGATGGGTACTAGAGCATGTTATTATTTTTAAAGTGAAACTTTTATTACATCGTCTCAAACTTTTTGGTCTGTGTAGCGCATGTCGCGTGTATCGCGGCTGCCGAGTAGGTATACCTACTCGGCAGCCGACCGTCACGCGACATGCGCTACACAAAGCAGTGTTCGGAACCGTTCGAACAGTTTCACTTTTACCGTGGTTTCATAAAACCACACAACATTTTTATTCGAATTTATTCCTTTAAGTATATAAAAATTGAAGATGTAGGTACAGAATAAATACCTCCAAACTCATCCATATAAATTCTCGTTTTCAACAACCTCTGATACTCTTCTACTTGTTCAGGCAGAGTCCGGAACACTCCATCGATTATCATCATCACATAGAACAACGGCCATTCTGACTCAATACCATCAAATTCCTTAAGTTCTCCCTCATTATAATATCGTCTATTTGGATCTTCAAGGGCACTCTTAAATCCATCCCGGCTGAATCTTTTAAAACCGTATTTGCCTTTCAAACGATTTAAGAGGTTTGATTTTGTTAATTGCACTAAGATTTCTTCATGGGTGGCGAATGCGGGAAATGATATTGTAGGCAGGAGAGCCGCATCAACTCCCTGTACAGGTTAAAATCTATGATAATCATATGATTATTGGTTAATATTAACTCACTCTTACGTATTTAATATTGTTCTCTCTATGTTGTCATAAAACAATAATGTATTACAGTGTAGATTCGTCGTATAAACGTTACAGATATATGCAGTGAAAAGTCGTTAGAATCGGAAGGTGTAATTGCGATACAGATACTATATCAATATGTTATAATTTTCGTAAAATAGAAGAACACGGAAATAATGGTTTCTTAGAATTTCGCTTTCCTATGTGATTGAAATATTTTGAAATTAAAAATCTTGCTTAGTATATGATTTAAAAGTAAACATTCAAAGCATTTTTAAATTATTCAATTTATTTTTGTGTGAATTCCTTTATAATATCGGAATAAAAAAAATAATTAAACTTACCTTAGAACTTGATTCTCGAGGTAGCATGGTTTCAAAAATACTTCTGTTTCGATTGTGTGCGTCAATATCCACGTACACTACACTCCAAGACGCGCCTTTGTCTCCAAACAAATTGCAACCATTGATTGCTTCTAAAGCCGCCTTTGCCATACCTGTAATGGAATAAAATAAATTTCGTACCACTTTTTAATAATTGAAGAATAATCAACCAAACATAGAATATTTGATAACTATTTTTTCTAAGGATCACTTTTTCATATCTTATTTACAAAATGAAAATATAATTAAAAAATTATATTTTAACAATTCGAAATTCTATGTAGCTTTAATGGGAATTTGATTGAAAAATACAATTTTAAAAAGTTTGAGTGAAATAAGAAGAACAAATTAACTGACCAAAAGGATAATAATAAATATTACTACTCTGTATGCATATTAAAAGCTCACCTATAGAAGAAGCATGTATTTCTGGCTTTCCATCATTGTATTTAGAGCCTCTCTCCCACATTCCATAATCAGGAGTTCTATATGCTCTTTCCACATAATACACTAAATTCTGTACAAATGCAACTTCATCCTGTAAGATTAAAAAAAATAAAAATGTTTTCTTAAATCAACTTCACTTAAGTTTCTAAAGTTATTAAAGCAAGAAGAAAAGTTATCTGTAAATCTTTTCATTAAGGAAAACTTTTGATTTTTGCTAATGTGTTGATCAGATTCATCAGGAATTAAGTAACCAAATAAGAACAATTTAAAAAAACAGTAAGCTAGTGCATAACTTAAAAACTTTTTTGGTTTATAATATCTTTAAATTTACCTGTGTATAAATAATCTGCAGGCCAGATGTGATCATTTGTACCAGAAACAGTAAATACAATGAAACCACATCAATCTGCAGGTGATGGTACTGATCATCGCTAAGCACTGGCTCTCCGGTTGTCAGATGGAATTTAACGTGTAGGGCGTGAGCTGCACTCTGTCTTGTCTTGAATGCTTCAACCCTTGCTGCTTGTTTTATCCAACATTCTAATATACCACGCATACATTTTACTGTGCTTTGTCCTAGTTCATGAGACTTTCCTCTGTCATCATCTATTCGTCTGTACAAAAAAAAACATTTAAAAATAGTAGGAATATCCAAATGTAGGAAAAAAAAATATTTATAACTATGTAACTAGCTTCCGCCCACGACTTTGTACGTGCATCCCCGTTCCCGCAAGAATTTCGGGAAATCCTTTCTTAGCGGATGCCTACGTCCTAACATCTACCTGCATGCCAAATTTCAGCTGTGCATTGATAGATCACTATATCAGTCACCTTTGAGTTTTATATATATAGATAAAGGGCCGATTTTTCAATGCTTGGATAAAACTTATTCGTCGAATAATGTATAAAACTACCATTTTAAAAACGTATTCTAATTGCCCGTATTTGACAGTTTACGTGACATTTTAATATTATCGTGTAATACTTTATTGGACGGATAAGTTTTATCCAAGCATTGAAAAATCGGCCCTAAGTAAGTTACCTGTATGCCTGATAGAGACCCCATACTGCAGATGCACAATAAATGCTGTCTCTTACACTTCCAACATGTAAATCTGAAGAAAGCACTGGGAATAACCCTGTGATTGGGCTTTGGAATCTTAAAAGTTGTCTCTTAACTGCAAAAAATATACATTACAATTTACATTATAAATCTCAGATTAAGTTCATATAAAAAAGATCACAATCCACCATTTATGGGAAACATATATGTACATATTATGTACACATATATCCTGTATATTATATACAGGATATTACATTACAATTTGCAATTCCTTTACTGCAAAGATAATTATTACTATCTTATATTGTTCAAAATAATAATTTAGTTGAAACAGATCAAGTCTGAAACACTAATACCTAGAATATGTTTAATATAAAGAGATATTAAATATGTAGTGTATTTAGTGATTATATCTTACCAATAGCATAATAAATATCTAATTGTCTAACAGTGTCTTCATAATTTGCTATCTTTAGGAACTGCTGAGCATTTATGTCATCGATACTCCCTTGACGAATCATTAGGTCTGGATTTGCCTGCAATTCATACAGGATCACATGAGATCAATACAAAAGTTTTGTTGCAATTTAATGTAATAATATGAGTTCTTACCAAACTTTAAAAAAAATGCGAAAAAAATTAAGTGCTTAACAGCGATACGTTATTAATGTCTTAAATACACAATAAATTATTTATGTACATATTTTATCAAATAATTTATTTATGAAATAAAATCATTTAAGACTGTAGACTTTGAAGTTTAATTGTTTTGACTTTTATCGCCGACAAATGTCAAGTTTTGTAAAAGGATGAAGGTCAGACAAAGGACATGTTTGAGACGATGTGTTCAGATAATAGAATTAAACTTCTCAATGCAATATATAGTACGACATAAAAGAGATGAAATTACTTAGATTATTATAATCTAAGTGAAATTAATTATTTTGGAACTAATTCGTTTTTCATTACCTGGCAACCCTGAATTGGCAATGTAGCTGTCAAGTTGAATAAAAATTTGTTGTTTTTTTCGTGAAGTGGAGAATTATTGAGATAAAATTGTTATTTAGAACAAGAAATTTAAATAAAAAAGGAGACATCATGAAAAAGGTTAAACGTAGCGGTGTCCGTGATGTGGTTTATAAAGTTTTTATTCGGTGTTTGTCCGAATTTCAAGCTGGAAATTTATTGACTGATTTGGAAAACGTTTACAAACGTACAGCAGAATATACCGGTGAGATTCCATTTATTTTTGCTCAGTACTACGTAAAATAGAATATTCCATTAGTGACGAGTGTTTATTGTATGTATGTATGGCGATTATTACGTTTTCGCAATTTAATTTGAGGTTATTTGTATGTAAACAAAAACTAGTTTTTATAGTGCGACCAGCACAATTTGAGTCAAGAAGTTATATCCAATCCAACCAGCCTCAAATAAAGTACCTAGTTTAGATTTTACTACATAGTATAGTGATAACTGTTTTCACACACACTGTTTTACAGCTATCTATCTATTAATCAATCAAACCATAAGAAAAAAAATCATATTTGCTGTATCATATTTACAGATACTGAAGATGCCCCGTACCCTCTTGCCAGTACTTCGAAACAGAGTGATGATCAGTCCTTTGAAGGAGTAGAATATTTAGATTTTGATGAATTATATTAATGTACAAAATTTATCTACAAAAAAAAATAAAAATATGTGGTTTTCAAATCGCCTTGTTTTTTTCTACCCGACGGACCCAGAAAGAGGGTAATGTGTTTGAGCTGCATGTATGCTTGTTTGTTTGTATGTTTGATTCTATGTGCGCCTCTGCAGTCTAAGCACTTGACCGATTTTTGTAAAATAACTAATTCCAAATACATTTAAGTAAAATTTGACCTAGGTAGGTCAATTAAAATACTAATGTATTTTTGTCTTAAATTTACACTATTGCTACAATGAAACAATTATAACGGTTTAAATCGCGGTATTTATTTTAGATTATATATATAGATTTTTGGATTTTTATTCTATAGTATCAAGATCGCTTGCGTCGCAGTATCAGTGTTGCTATATGAGCGACGGTGGCGCCCTCATTTATTTTCATCTCTTTTGTGTCGCACTGTATGTAAGTTTTTTCCTTGGTTTTTTCACATACCTTGACATACCTACCCACAGTACCTACCACATTTGAATAATAACCATAGAACAGTAAATTTGATAATAACATAAAAGTAGATCTATAATACTCCAATAAATATTCCAATTTAAACAATTGAGGTATTATTACTACGTATAGAGAGGACACCACGACCAAAATCTGTGCGACAAGCGCGGCCACAGATTAAGAGCGCGGCGACCGCCACGGCCGCGGCGGCGCGGGGCGGTTAGTGAGTAGACACTTTGTAGATATTCTGCCTCTTATTACTTATAAATTAAAACCAATCAATGTAACAAATAAATATTGTTTATCTTATTAAAAATATGAATAAACTTATCAATTAAAACCAATCAATGTAACAAAAAAAAAGTGGTTTGAGACGATTGACTCTAACTCGTGTTACAGATAGTGTAGATCAGTGGTTCTCAAACTTTTTTGGTAACGGAACCCTTTTGGGAAGCAAACTACTTGATGGAACCCTACAATAAAACAATAGTTTTTAAAAGTGTATTCTTTATTAACAAGTATAATAAAAGTACAATGTAACAGTTAGGTACTAATAATTACTTACTTTACCACATGGCAAATACAATAATAGAATATATATTCTATTAAAAAAGAAAAAATCTAACTAATGGGAGGTATGAAACTGTTTTTTATTTTTCATCAATTTTTCTAAATTCTTGCGGAAACCCTTCTGAGGTATCGCGGAACCCTAGGGTTCCGCGGAACACACTTAGAGTATAGCTGGTGTAGATGATGTCCGTAGCTCTAGTACGTAGTACATAGTAACTTTAATGATTTAAACATCGTCATTTTGTGAGTCTGCGTCATTGTAAATCATGATTAAAGCAATAATAATTAATATTAAATTAATATCGTAGTAATCACGTAATAATCCATACTTACTAATATTATAAACTAGCTTTCCGTCCGCGGCTTCGCCCGCGTTTTCAAAGAAAAACCCGTTCCCGTGGGATTTCCCGGATAAAACCTATCCTATGTGTTAATCCAAGTTACCCTCTATATGTGTGCTTAATTTCAATGTAATCGGTTCAGTAGTATTTGCGTGAAAGAGTAACAAACATCCATACATACAATCTTTCGCCTATAAAATAGTATTAGGATGCGAAAGTAACTATGTCTGTCTGTTACTCAATCACGCCTAAACTACTGAACCAATTTTCATGACATTTGGTATGGAGATATTTTGTTACCCGAGATAGGACATAGGCTACTTTTTATCCCGGGACATAGGATAGGTTTTATCCTGGAAATCCCACGGGAATTATGCGGGTTTTTTCTTTGACTGCGCGGGCGAAGCCGGGGGCAGAAAGCTTGTTATAAATAAATGTAGATAATAATATGTCAAAAATCAAAACCACAATCAAAACTCATATACTCTAAGGGCGTATTCAGAAAGAAACTGGAAACTTATGACTTATAAGTTATAAGCGCTTATCGGCGCTTGTCAGCGCTGGTAACCCACGCAGGAAAATATATGAATAAGCGCTGAACGGCGCCGACAAGTTCCGACAAGCTTCAACACGCGCTGGTCAGCGCTGGGCGCTACCATGTAAAATTTGTCTTGGTCTGCTTCAACCTGCTTCCTTTGTGTAGAACGAACCAGCCCTGACAAGTGCCGGTAAGCGCAAGTTTCTAGAATTCTTTCTGAATACGGCCTAAGCAAAACTCGTTTCGCGTTTTCACATTATCTGATCCGATATCGGTATCGGGTAATGTGAAAACGCTCTAACGTGTCAAACGTCAATCATCAGTGTCATATGTCTTATATGATGACTGTCTGTCATTGTAATTTGTACTGTAAATAATGTAATAAAAAAACAAACAAAATTTTAATTACAATTCGTGTTTAATTGAAATTTAGGAACTAGTTGAATTGCTTTTTAATTACATTACAATTGAAATGATAAATTGAGGAACATCGCACACTAGTTACTGGGGAACAGGTGTGTTGATTAAAATTATTAATCAGTATTGCAATTTGTAAATTAAATTATAATTTCAATCCTTTTTATTTAGTTTAAATAAATAAAATAGCAGTAAAATGAATCATGAAGTTCATCAGAAGCAAGAATCTAAGAGTGCCAGCAACAGGGAGCCGCAGGTTGCAAAGATTATTGTTATCATTACATGGCCATGATCATTAGTCATGCATTTTATAATAATACACCAGCAATCGTGATATCGTAAAGCACAATGATAAACATTCTAATAAAATTACTACAATTATTAATAAAATAAGTTTGTATACATTGTCTGGGTTATGACACAATACTAAAAAAAAATGTGAGCCGTCATGGGACGCCTGGCAGATGTGAAACATCGTTCGGTTTACAAGTGAGCCTATAGATGTGTATAGCGTGGCGAACCGTCGCCATGGCAAGCGTCGCCACGTCAACAATTCGGTTTACAAGTGAGCCTATAGATGTTTCACATCAACAATAACAATTATTGGGAATAATTATTATTTCTTAATGTTCGTATCATACATAATTTACTAGGGGGCATGTGGTTGGATGTGTTTTTGTGGATGTCTATAATGTATGTTATTAAAATTAATGTCTGAGCATTTAATAAGGATTGAAACTAATTATTAAGATTAAAGGATCAATGCTTGTCAAAATGAGTGTTTATTAATATGGGATTTTTAAATTATAATTGACTCATACACACAAATCATTCTTTTGTATTTAATGTTATAGATAGACCTCTTCAGTATAATCGGAGGTAGTTGGCCTCCCCCACCAAAAGAACCAGAAAAACCAAAATATGGAACATTGCCGCAAAGTCCTAAAAGAACTATGCAGCGAACACCTCAAAACGAAAGAGTGAAATCAGTTAATTTGATCAATCATCTTGCACCAGATAGGCGAAGGAAACCAACAACATCAAACTATTCCATTACAAGTGAAACAACCAATCAGTACGCAAAAATGGTGCATGATACAAAGAAGATTGAAACTGGAATCCTTGTAGGTAAGTAATTCATAGTTTTGAATTTATTTATCCCACTAATCCCATCCCACTAATAGTTATTATAAATGTGAAAGTTTGTGAGGATGTATATGTGTGTGCTTGTTACTCTTTCACGCAAATATTACTGAACCGATTACAATGAAATTTAGCACACATATAGAGGGTAGCTTGGATTAACACATAGGATAGGTTTTATCCCGAAAATTCCACGGGAACAGGAACTATGCGGGTTTTTCTTTGAAAACGCGGGCGAAGCCGCGGGCGGAAAGCTAGTATGCTTTATAATTCAAATCATGGTTAAAATAGACTTTCTATAAACAACACAGTTTAGTATATATGAAATTAATTAGATATTTTTTCTTGGCAGTAATATTCCATGTCTAATGTATGTGCTCCTTAGAAAACTGTGCCTAATAGACGCTTAGGTAGAGTTTTGCTTCGGACATCCGCATTCCTCATTATAATTATATTTCTCATTTATATTAATCTCTATAATAAAAATGAATCGCCAAATGTGTTGCTAAGCGCAAAACCCGAGAACGGCTCGACCAATTCGGCATAAACTTCATAAAAGCACTCCGTTACGACGTGAAAGAAAGACCAACATATAAACACACTTTCGTATCTATAATATTCGTATTTTATAACAATCGTAATGATTGTAGAAAATATTTCGATGACGTTATTCACGTAATAAATATTTGTGAAACTATTATGACCACTATTTATTTTAGATAACTGTGTGTATTATAAAGGAGCAAATCTTACCATGATTATTATTAGTAAATCACATAATATTTCACTATCACAATATGTATATTTTCATTAACCACTTTATAACTTTTCTAACTAAGTATCACTAATATTTTATTACATGTTGTTGTATTTAAAAGTAAATAAAACAGGTCGAATGTACATTGACTGCACTCGTTAAAACATCCCATTTTAGCTTTCCTATTTTCTAATTTTAGTTCACGCGGGTGATCAGCCGCCAATAGTTCGTAGCGCGCTATGTCGCAAGCGTATTATTTGAGAGAACTCTCGATAGATGAAATTCCATTATGTGTTCTACAATATGAAACTAGTGTGTAAATTTTGTAAATTTATTTTGTATACTGTAGAGTGTAGTAACTAAATCAGTTCAAATGTAAATCTCTATTTTTAGACGTTTGCAGCAATGAAGCCCCTGAAGAATTGTATGATACTCCATCGTTGGGGTCTCCTAGAGCCGCCCAGCAGTCTCGGACGCAACCTCAGGCACAATCACCTTTGCATTTGCAAGAAGATATTGGAGTCGGTTCCTTAGTGGAGGTGGCGACAGATGTTGATCAACATCACTATGGTGTCGTGAGATGGATCGGAGTTATAGATGGTAATATTTTCATAATAGTGTTTATTTCAATTTTTAAAACACCATCTACAAAAATTATTATTAATAACTACCTACCAAAATTCATCATCGGCAAGTAACACGATTAAAAGTTTTGAATAGGAAAACAAAGAAAATATTCCTATAAGCACGATTTCAAATCCTTCCGAAAAATCCACAACCAAAATATTGAGTAGCGATAAAATATACATATACACACCGGCACAATTAGCGGAACAGAAAAAAAAGTGAGACTATGAGATAATAACGCATATATTTGACGAAAATGTAATTAGACACAAAATAATAAATTAATTAACATCTTTTAACAACGACTTTGAAAAGTCTTTCGTTATTTTTTATTGAAAAATAAAGAAATTTGAAATAAGTGAAATTTTTAGATGATTTGAACCATCACAAAAAATAAAAAAAGTAAGCATTAAATGATTTAACAATAAAATTAAAGCAAAATTAATAACGAGTGTTTCCCCCTCTTGCTCTGATTACGGTTTCCATTCGTCTGGGCATGCTAAAAATTATGTTATCGATGATTTCTTGAGGCAACCGCTCCCACTCCTCAAG
>CAJQZN010044261.1:0-28876 GCA_907164685.1 Colias eurytheme | reverse complement strand
AAAAAAAATGCGTTAGTCCCAGTAATTAAAACCAGTTGATACAAAATAGGTAAATCAATTAAGAATTGCAGCAATACTAAAGAAAAAAGCAAAGAATTTAAAGCTCCTCTTTCAGTCAGTAACATCGCCATAGCAAATCGCTCAAAATGCAAAGTACATAGAGTTCGGAGAATTTTCCATTTTAAAACAAACTCTAGGATATAGATTGTAATCATGACGTATCGAATAGGAATTCACGTTGCGAAACGCCAGTAGGTTGCCTTCAAGGAACTGATTTGACTTTTAGTGCAATTTGCTGAATTAATGTGGACCTGTTAGTCAAACGTGGCATTATTTGAGGTAAATGATTCAGTTTAAGTGTTGTTACGGATCTTAGTTATAAATAAAATCTGCCGAAAAGCTAATTATGTATTATCAATAATAAAAAAGGTTATTTTTTCAACAAGTTATGCTTATTTTGAAATGTATCTTAATATGCATGCCACTGAGCAACAAGGATATCTTGAATTCATGTTTTGTCGTATGAATTAAACTTATAAATGTAATAAGTATATCTACAAAGAATATGACAAAATAATTAAGCAAACCAAAAATACCGTAATAATTGTAAAATTGTGCAAAGTATCAAAATGGGATCACTTATTAATTCCAAATTAATTGATCTCGTCTAACACGAGCCAGACACTATTCTTAAATACTCATTATTAGTAAAGCACACAATTACGTAACCACCAGGTCAATCTGAATCTATACTAATATTATAAAGCTGAAGAGTTTGTTTGTTTGAACGCGCTAATCTCGGAAACTACCTACTGGTCCGATTTGAAAAATTATTTCGGTGTTAGACAGCCCATTTATCGAGGAAGGCTATATATATAGGCTTTATATCATCTCGCTAAGACCAACAGGAGCGGAGCACTGCGGGTAAAACCGCGTATCACAGCTAGTTGTATATAAAGCTCGTATAAATTTGAAATTTATGAAAGGTAATGAATTGTCGACCTTTGCAAGAGCGGGCTTAAGATCTTGACATAAATACACTGACGGTAATGTATCGGAAGTTATTTTGTATTTTGTTCGAGAAGTTTTTTGTTGACAGCCGGAAGAATAAAATTTTATAACTTGAATTATAAGCGAGGTTACATAATAAAAATCTCATGTGGTGTTTTTCAACGATAACCTTTCAAATAATTTTTATTATGATGACAATTTTTTACATGAAAAATAATAACTTTTAATAAAAAAAAAATACAGTTGTCACTACTTGTACCAATATTTGTACCAATTATTATCACAATTAAATTTAAAAGTAATTGGCTGGTTTAAATGGTTACTTAATAATGCAGGAAATTAATTAATATTGTTCTGTTAAACATTATTTAACACATGTTATGATTTGATAGATATGTAAAGTGATGACATCAGAGAGGAAATATTTTATATTGAAAATTATTAATGTTATATTATATAAGTAACATACCTACACTTGGAATTCAAGAATGCTTGTTCAGCTATATCACTACATCGCGATCTTATAAAACAAAGTCGCTTCCTCTGTCCCTATGTTCCTATGTATGCCTAAATCTTTAAAACTACACAACGGATTTTGAAGCGGTTTTTTTAATAGATAGAGTGAAGAAGGAAGGTTTTAGACAAAGCGGGCGAAGCCGAGGGCAGAAAACTAGTAAATAATAATATTTGCTTGGTAAATGTAGCAGAAGCAGAATTTCAGATAATTTTTCGGACACTTTTCCAATGCATAATGTCCGAACAATAAATTTACAGACAATTTACCACATACTTAAACACCTCTATAATTAAGTACGGTTAACGAACAATTATTTAAATAGACAACTACTAATTACACATAAGTGGTATGCTAAATTATCGATTATAGGTAGGTGTGGTATTACCGACACCTCGATGTTTTTTTTACAAATCTCTAAAACATTTTCATATCATTTTTTTTCCTTTTTTCAAATTCCCAATATTGGTATCATGATGAAACGAGAACACTCATAACATTTTGATATGTGTTCTATCCACACGTAAATATAGCCTGTATTCTATTCGAAGTTTAGTTGACATGTTAATGTATAAGACGTTGCCCTAACCCGGAAGCGAATGGGGTCGTTGAGCCTCCAATGAGGTCGTCATCGGATGCCTGACAACCTTCAAAGATTATAATCGTGATAGCAAGGGCGAGTAAAGTCATGGCCATATACGGTTTTAACATAGAAAAAATTCTAACCAAGAATGTTGCTAGGATAAACGAGTTTAAAGAATTAACACATGTGTTAAGTTTAATTAACACGTACATGATAGTAAACAGATTTATTATATGTATTCTAAGATCTGCAAGTGGGAAGATATGTAATATGAGAAATAGAATTGAGGAAATTAATAAAAATCAGAGGTTACTATTAACTATTAAATTTGAGCCTAATGAATGAGTTGATAAAGTTTGTCGTTATACTACTTAATTAAAAAAATCAAATGTATAGCGCAGTTTTAGTTTCTGTGATCTGTGGTTTAGCGTAACCTAAAGGGTAAATTATAAAGCAAATCTTTAAATTCTCGTTCTTCAAAGTATTTATTAGTCATAAAGATCTCATGTTTCCTTATTTTTTAACCGACTTCAAAAAAAAGAGGAGGTTATTAACCGACTTCAAAAAAAGGAGGAGGAGGATGCGGAATGGTGTCGAATTGATCCCATAAAAATTTTATTCGGATAGGCTCAGTAGTTTTTATTTTATGAGCATTTTTGTCTGATCTCGATGACTTAATTGAAATGTAGCAAGTAACTTTGATTTAGTTCCCGGTAACCGATTGAGCTGAAATTTTGTATACGTATATAAATTAGCCGCGTCCAGACCGACCGAGCGCGGCTCGCGAGTCCTGCTCGCGAGCCAATAGTTCGGCCGGTGTGGACGGCGCTCGGGCTTCCTCGGGCACACGTTGGCTCGGCCGAGCGCCGCTCAGCCCCGAGCCATGCGTTGTCGGTTTTTGGCGATGCTCAAAGGCGGCTCAGTCCGAGCTGCTCGCCCGGTGTGGACGGACGTAACGACGCTCGCGAGCCAGAATCAAAAATGGATAAAGAAGGCAGTATTCGCTTAATACAACTTTACGGAAGCTTCAAAATGTTATGGGATTCGAAAGATCTAGACCATTTAAATAAATATTGGTATTGGTTTCGGTTTTGGTACAATTTTTTAATCCAAAGTTCTCGTTTCTTTTTTCTTTTTTTTATGATATATCCAGACAACACAAGCGCCGCAGCAGCTAATAATACGTGGTTTTCCATCGTTATACGGAGAGAAACTGAATGCTCAAACCGGCTCACCTTGGCTCGCGAGCGCGGCTCGGAACTTTTCACAATTAGCTCGGGTGCCACGGCTCGCGAGCAGGAAGTCTGAGCGCGGCTCCCGAGCCGCGCTCAGCCGGTCTGGACGCGGCTATTGGATAGCGATGAAACATTATCATGACATAGAGCTGATTTGATGATGGAATCGGAAGGTGGCCATAGACCGACTTCAAAAACGGAAAAGTAAAAAATAATAAAAAAGATTTGATATTATTGAAGTCGGTTGTTTTTAACGTAGTTTTTTTTTATAGATATCGACATTTAGCAAAACTCCTTGAACTTTGTTTATTCTAACAGACTGATATCAAATTATGATATTATTTAATGAATACTATGCGACGTTGTGAGTATACATTTTAATTATAGACTACAAGCCCGCATATGAAAAAAATATGGGTCAAATGAAACACCACGGGACATATCTAGTACGAAAGAAGAGCAAAAAATAATAAGATTCATCACTATGCCGTCACTTGTAAGCTGTCCAACTGAGTGCAGATGAGAATTCAAAAGTACAGGTAGACTCGGTAAATTTTGGTCATATATTTTTGTACGGCATTCTTAACCATCGATAGATCCATTAAAAATAATAAGAAACCGCTCAGTGCCGTACAAAAATGTGGGTCCACCAAGTCGGAATTTTTATTTAATTTCCGAGAGTTACCGGGGGTAAATTTGGTCATTTGACCATGTACGGCATCTGTGTCATACGATTGCTATACTGCTTTTAATCCATTATTCCGCAACGCCGTACAAAAATCATGGGGACAAGGGGAAAAAATCGAGAGTTGTAATCCCCTCTCTTTCCCCACTCCAGGGGGTCATTTGACTAAGTACGGCTTCAGTTCCAAAACATTATCTAGCACTCAAAAGTACTATATATACGATGCACGATTTTCAATAATTTTATATAGTGAAAGTAGGTGGTAACTTTCCCTACCGAGGAAAGAACTTAGCGTACTGCGTTGTACCTAACTCTATCGCACTATTCGGACCAGCAAGGCGGACAAAAGGATATACTATTATTTTATAAAAACCGTAGCTAAGGAGGTTTATTTTTAACTTACGCTACAGTCTTTTTCTTATTGTTGTCATGTGATGGCCGGTCATTTACAAGGGCACCATCTTCAGGCTAATATGGGCTTCTCATAAGACGTAACCTTCATTTTATAGTTTATGGCTCTATATGAGGAATTATGTGGTTTGAATAACAAGATGAAAATGTAGCGCTCTAATTTTTTAGACACAATAAAAAAAGAATCTTTTAGTATTGTTTTATATAAATTTATCATAATAATGCACTAACTAATAAAAGATTTTTTGAAATGGAAGTTAATAAGAGTGTTTTTAGCAAAAATGTTTTTATTAATTTTATATTTTATTAATAGATATTAGGATATTAAATTGTAGTAAAAATATATCTATAGCTACAATGTTTCTTGTTCTTTGTTAAAAAACAACTGACGTGGCTTTATAGCTTTCGGCATCCTAAGCTCGCTGACCCTAATTATCCCACTAAAAAGATGCGCTGATAAGCAAAGAGTCATACTTGGCTTTTGTTAGTGAAACAACGTGTGAACTGGTTTCCGCAAACAATTTTATTATTTCATAGATATTTTAATTAACATGAGTTACGAGTAGTGTAACATTTTTATTAGTTGTTTTATAATCTGATTTTTAAATAGATATTGTGTGGAATACACAAGAATAATAAGCAAATTAAGCTGTTGGCCATTAACAAAAGGCACACACTCATGCATAAATTCATGTCCCACACGTTTGAGTTTAGTTTAGCTGCCTGTTTTTAGCTAACTTGAACCAATGATCCAAATGTCACTTATTAGAAGTACATTCATTATACCTACTTGGATGAACGGTTTGGGTTATTACGTATAAACGTACCTATATGTATATCAGAAGCCTTTATTTAACAAAGAACTAGAGTCATTGTTTGAACTTACAAATACGGTTGAACTGCTTTGTAATGACAAGGAGCTTTTAGTGTGAAAGAACTTTATTATAGTATACCTAATTCAATTTCAATTAAAAATATTCAAGCCTTTTATAAAAAAAGGAAATAATCACTACATAGTATAAATCAAAGAAGCTTCCCGCGTATCTCAAAACTACGCAACGGATTTTGATGCGGTTTTTTTCCGTAGATTCTCGAGGAAGGTTGTAGTATATAATTTATTAGGTTTTAAACAAAGCTGGCGAAGCTCCGACAGGAAGATAGTTATAACAAAATAAAAAATGATTTTTAAAAATAATAAATAAAGAAATGGTTTGCAAGTTGGTATGAACAGCGACTTTCTTAAAAAATAAGCCATGCGTTAATGTAAATAATCATTATATAGAAGATCAAAAAGATTCAAAAGACGTGGCATACAAATTATAGTTTACAGCTTTGTTTTTCTGTTTTCGCCTTGTCCTTGCAAAAAATGATTGAGAACACAGCGGTTAATGCAACCTACAATAGCGTCTGGACCTTGAATATATGAGGATGTATTATTTTATCAGTTACTAAAATTTTATGAATGAAATTGGCAGTAATGCTTAAGCATTTTCTTTGCATTAGTTTTATAACGTATCTATAGCTACAATTTACAAACTTTGTCGGAAGCTTTTCAAATTTTTACTACTTCTATCAGATCTAAATCTTCGATATCTTTGTTTCAGGATACCTATTCCATGATTAATTGAATAAGCTTTGTATTTTTCGGGTTGGCGGGCAAAGAAACTTCCATTGTACCCTTATCCTATAAAAATATGTGAACAATAAAAGATGTGTACATATGAAATATATTCTATTATATATCTATTCTATTATATTCTATTATATATAAATATATTTCCTTAAGCAAGTATAAATTATTGATTAGGTAGTGTACTTGGCATGTGGTTTGGCTCGTGAGGCAGCGCTTATATAACGCAGTCGTGTTCCGGTCCAATCGGAACTTGACCTTGCTGAGTCCGCGAACATCATCTGTTATAAACGTCATCCAATATTTTGTAATGTTTAAGACATCCTTAAAAATCAATCGATGACTCTGCAAAACTTTCATAATGTTATGAAATTGTTTTCGTCGTTAGACTGTTTGGAAAATTGTATATTATGATATTATACATAATGTTAAACTTTCCATGCAAATCTTATGAAAGGTTATTTTTTATTAAGATTTCAGACTTTTAAAACCTTTTTTTACTTTATTAAATTGTATGTATACGACATTATTTTAATAAAAAACGGAGACGTTCTAAATTAAGCTGTTGCTGTTTTATTCTTATTTGTAGAAGGTAAATTGATCATTAGAGTACGTATAATACGTATGCACATACAGATAATTGGATTTCAAGATATGCTTCCACACTAGCAATATCATTAACAACATGTCTGATATATCATTACTGTCATTCGTTTCAAACGTTATTAGTCTCCATATATCATTAGCGACATCAAATTGAGCATTTCGTAAAATCAATTCAGAGTATTGAAATCGCTCGTGTCAGTTACCTAGTCCTTAATCACTTCACGGGCTACGGCTTACTCTAATAAATCATCGAAACTGTTATACAGAGCAATCGTAACACTAGTAATTTTTCAAGTGACCGGTGCTGTGATTAGCGTGCGTCCGACAACTATAGTAACATGTTCGCATTGAGTAGTGCTTCGGTACAACCTTCTCAAATGACAGCTCGGCATAATAACAACGGACAGTTGGTATTCAAGCCAAGGCCCTGTAATGAGATATTAGATAGGTGCATACAGAGAATTAAGAATACTACAGCCTGTTTGAGCAGATAATGTTTGGTTAATTAATATCTTGTAAGATATCGAATGCATTAAAAACGTGAACGCAGATTAGTGGTTATGCGCAGTGGTTGAGCTTTAGTTGGCATATTTTCCACATTTTAAACTTTGGAAAAGTGATCATGTTTTCACTACACTGACTATTTTGTACATAGCTAATTTCGACACCGTTTTACGCGCCATGTTTATGCAGGGATATCAGTTTATCACAAAACCTGCTATCTAAAAACTTTTTAAAATTATCTTTATGAGGTGCTGGGAGGTGTTGATAGCTATTTTACAGTCATCCTCATTATTCTCATTGGTTATACCACTTAGTGAGTACTAAAAGAGCTCTTACTTATTTTCCAATAAAATTTTATTACTTTAAGTTCCAGACAACAAAACTAATGGTAAGCGGTGCAACCTTGCACATTGCTCGTTTTCTTACACAAGCAGAACATGGCTGTTCAAGCGCCACCGATATTACATTAAATCTCTTAAGTGCATTTGCTAAGAAGCGCAACGAACGTGATTTCAGCAAAACTGAACAATGCTGCAAAACATGATGAACATAATTTATATATTTTGTTGACATTTATAAATATAAATGATAATTGCATTTGCTTTAATAGAGATTTAAATTTTAAACGATATAGTTTTTCAATACAGAATGGTTTGGTTTGGCTTAATCATCTGATTTTTATTACCCAATGACATGTTATAAACAGAAACATATTTAACATATTCAAACAGTTAACAGGTATGTGGACAGGATGTGGAGGAGGATGTGTAAATAAGGATGGTATAAAAATGCACAAACTTGATAATAAAAATAAGTAAAATGTAGAGTCATTGTAATTTTAAGCAGTGAGCAAATGACGCTTATAATTCGCGAAGATGTTCTTCCTACATAATTTCCGCGAATATTCCAGTTTAACGTACTCACTTGAGGTAGCGGTAGTGTGTCACAGTTGCGAGGCCGTCTAAAGGCCGAATGACGTATTCAGAGCTACTTTGCATTAACCGCACTTAATTGTGTCGAGTTAAAATAAGAATGAGCTTAAAACAGATACAGGCCGTATCCATTGTGATTGTTTAGCTACGAAAAAGACGGTCATAAGATATTTCTGGTGTCTGTTGGAAAGATTGAAAAAAAAAATTGCAATGGAAGTCCAAACCATACATTCGTCGCTCTTTTTTACATTTTTCCAGATTCCGTTTATAACAGAAATTACGAATTTCCTTCTTTCAAAAGGACTATTTTTAGCTTTAATTATTCCAATAACTTCTGTCCAAGATATGGTATAATCATTTCAGCTATTATTATAAAGCATAGTATTAAGAATTAAAATAGAGAATATTATAATGTAGAGTTTGTATAAGACATCTGATCGACATGAGACCTCTTTCGAATGCAACTACGAAATAAATCCGTCAAATCGAGACAAGGTATTTATTATCTCGTCAGTGAGCAAGTAATTACCGACCAACATTTCAAACATCCGGAACAAGTAAAATTTCAATACGATATTGAAATGATCATTATAGAGCATTCTATGCACTATCGTGGAGCATTAAAAATGCATTATATATCAGCTAATGGAAGTAAATCTGCTTATTTTAATCAACTTCTTACTCTATATTCGTTAACGAAGTTTTTCGTATTTTGATATATATTAAGATGGTATAAAGAGACATAGACAGTTAAAATAACAGTTGCACAGTAAGATTTAGTTTTAGAATTAAATTGCATTTTATTATAAGGGTTTGGACCATCCTTGTTTTGTAACTCTTTGCGGAATAAAGAAATGATTAAAATTTGGGTAATGGCTAAGTAATCAAGATAAAAATAAAGAAATATGAAAGGCTACGATCTACTTTTCAATTAAAAAGAGTTTTTGCTTAATAAAAATATAGGAAGTGTCATTAATATGAATATCTATTAAGCGAAAGGTTAACAGTTTAAAGATTAAGCTTTATCTACGATTATATAGTTTAACACTTAAAAGTGAATGGTCTATTGTTGGAATCACCTTCATAGAGTAACGTTCACAAAACAAGTTCAATTTAATTAAATTTAATCTTTTGATGCTTTTTCCTTTCATTAGCTTACAGGTAACAGCTTTGTAGGCAGTTTGATTGTTAGCAAGTATCCGCTAATTTTTATTCTGAATTGCAGTAAAGTAGCATTGTGTTCCCTGTAATGTGAAATGTATTATGAAAAAAGTGTGCAATTTGTAAAATATTATTCTACTTCCTTCAGCAAGAGTTTTGAAATATGATTTTGTTATGTATGCTCACGTGCCAAACGTTTAAAACATTTTCAGTATTTAATATGAATTTTAAAGGGTTTTGAGAAATTTAATTGGCAGCATTAACCGACTTCGTATTCATGCATTCAATTGTTATTTATTTCATCAAAGTCATGGGTTATTATTGTGAATCACATGAATGTCTCATACGAAAATTGTACATTTAAATATTAGCATATTTGCGAATTCGTTAGCAAACTCACACATTCAATGTAGGATTTCCTGCTTACAATAATAGATAAACATGATAGTAACTTCTACATTATATTTTGTAAATATAGTTCGGTATCCAAGGAAACAGCGATAGCATCAAAACATGTGTTTACATACAATTTATAAAAGTAATACGTAGTTTTTTTTTACGATTACAATTAAACGATAGTAGAATGATAATTATTACGTCTAAAAACTGGCTGCACTTTTTTCAAGAAAGTAGATATGAGTATTTACAAGGTGTTTACTATTTTATATTAAAAGTTCTCGGGAGATAAACAGTATCATTGATATTGTATTATTGGTAAGCGTGTAGGAGGTCTACTAGTTGGTACGATGTAGAGTGAACTGTTTTGTGCTCGCTGTGAATTCAACACAGGAATCCTTTTTAATTTTTTTCAGTTATGTATGTATGTCACATCATCTTAGGTCAGAAATTATCTGTACAAAATAAAATAATAAATATCATATAGGTTACGTTTTACCGTTATTCTGTCAAACAATAAAAATAAGAAATTATTTATTAACAAAGCAACGTTCGACTTTACCAACATAGCCTGCAGATAATAGCCTAATTGATACCATATACTGCTGCTTTCGAGTTTCGACGCATTTGCATATCGAGCCAGTCATCAATAAAAGCAGGCTGGGACGTGACTACAAAGGCGACCTTACAGACAATCGCCCCGGATTTAAGCGACAATCAGACCATATTGTTAGATTTACATTTACAAATTACTGAATGTGTTCCTCACTTAAAATTAATTATTAAGAATTGTTTATGTTTTATATAATATGTTACTCACATCATTATTTAACGAGGTTACATCTCATTTTCAAGTAAGTTGTGTTAGGTGTGGATTAACTTGAAAATATATTTAAAATTTTGCTTATGTGTAGTAAAATAATGTAGACATGTTAAGAGTTAAAAACGGTCTTGTCAGCGTCATAAGAATCTATGGAATAGATTACAATAACCTTCGTACTCTTCATATTCTTCCAAAGGTTTGGGTCCTGTAATTTCCTGGATTATATTGTGTTCAAGAAGAACACATGCGAAGATAGCGTTTTAAGATTTATTTAATTTCTACACGTTTGAATTAATTCCGTGTTCTCTTTGAATATTATATATGCATTATTTTTATTAATTAATCTTCGTTGATATCTCGAAATGTATTATATAATGTATGTATTTATATGAATTTGACCTTGCGTAATTTAATATCCATACTTAGTAACATTGAACTGTGTAGAAAAGTATAATGTTACAAAACTGTTAGTTTTGGACTGAGAAACTCAATACTGTCAACCTCAAGTAAGTTTTTGATCTTCATTCAAGCGCGTGATCTGAAGATAAATTTGTTGCCTAATTATACTAGAGTGCTTTTATAAACTCTGATCAAACAGGTTATTTGTATTCAAACTGAATGCAGTTTGGCAAGAAATTTATATGAAATGATCTTATAATTATCCATCGTATAATGTTCCATACCCTTTTTACTTTTCACTAAAGAAACAAATATGGCACAGTGTAAATTGGCACAAAACATCACACTCTTCACTATACGTTGTCATAGCAATCGTGAGCACTAATTACACTGGGTAGGTGTCCGCAAAGGGTGCATCGGTCGTGTTTCAATTCGCGTGGTGGAATTTTTGATAAAGAAAATTCCTCGTGTTGAATCGTTAAAGGCTCGGGCCGAACTGAATAGTTTATTATTATATCGAGGGAAGGAGCGCTGTATTCAAGGTTCTGTCGGCCGCGGCCGGCTCACGTAGCGAGGCTTATCTGCCGCGTCGCCTTTGTCGTTCACGATTCGTTTGTCCGCGTTTACATTGCGTGTATCGCGCGGAAATCGTCACGACTCTGTAAATCCGTGTCTCCATGACAGAAGATGAATGAATGGGAATTATCCATATGCTTCCCACCAGAGCTAAACAAAACGTGAATATTTTTGTTCAATTCGATATACATATTATATATGTATTTATTATTTATAATTGTTCTGAAAGAACCTAGCCTTGTTTCCTAAGATACATAATACGCGTTGTTAATTAGCGTTGTATAAGTACTGAGTGTAGTTTATTATAGTTATAAATTACATTCTAATATATGAGTATCTAATATAAACATTTGTATAATATGTACATGTATTGTGTATTAAGTAACATAATATACTGCTCATAAACATTTCTTAAATGCGCCAATCTAAGACATATAGGTACTATAAATTAGTAAAATATGATCAATGCCACATAGCGCCATTATTTTAAATAAGTAACATATAACAATTTTTTAAACGCTATCTTAACTTCCAAAAGCACAAAATGCCATGCTTGCATAGGACTGTAGGTAGGTATTAAGGATGAAAGCAAGGTTTTATTTAAAATTTCATATATATTAAAGTTTATTATTTGTATTTTTAATTTTTATAAGATTTGGTAGTATGCTCATTGAAATTTCAACAAAACTTCTATCCCTTTCGACACATAACTAGAGAATTGTAGCAGATGCATGCAACGTTTGTCCTTTAGCGCAAATCGTGTGCTCGTTTGCCATTTCAAAATGCGAATGCACTGAAATTATAAATAGCGACAGTTTTGTCGATTCACATTCTAGAATTGAATGGAAATGGGGAATGTTTTCAAACACACATTGTCGTAACGCGTGGTAGGTGGCGTGCAAGTCTTCACGTATATGAACGCGTGACGCACGCCCTCGTTGAACGTGACGAAACTAGCAAAAACTTTGTACATCACTCCACATCATTTACTTACTATTGGGAAATTAATATTACCGCTGCTAATAGACTGTAATTTTATAGATTCACCGTGTGAGACATAATAACGGCACGCACTTTAGCAACATAACCGAATAGAACATTATATTTCTACGTCTACTTGAAATACCGTCCGTATTTTCATCCCCTCTTTTTTTGTCTATTCTAAGAGTATTGTTAAAAATAGAGAAGGATTTAGTTCATGAAGATACAATAGAAATAAATAAAATAAAAAATGTTAATAATTGAATTGAAATCAATTTTAGATAAAAAATACCCAAACTCTACCATCACATTCTTGCGGAATAAAAATTGATTGTTATTTTTGCTATGGCAGGCAATTTTGGAAGAATCATTTCATTATTTCAGAGAAGTGTTGATTCGAAAACATCATCTAAAGGTGAATTAAAAGTTGTGTTAGCTACATTACATCATATTGAAGACAGTGCTTTATGACTGATGTTCTCATTTTATAATTGCTTTTATGCATATCTCTCTATATTTATATCCTACCATTACAATTACTGCAGTAATCAAAGGCGATCCATTAATATTAGTTATATGTATATTGTAGAGAAGATAATTAAAATACGTAATCAAAAATATTGTAAAATATATTATTTAACATTATCTATGTCAACGCAGATATCCGGAAGTTTATGCTTCAATCGACGAATTAACATCTGGATGACCTTTCAAGTATCTATCTGTACAAGACATGGCATAATATTATTATATCGACAACTTCCTTTTCGACGCAAGGTCACTTCTAATCAACTCTTTTATTTTAACTGCCTTTGCGTGCCTTCCTTTTAGAAACTAAAATGTGAGTTTAGAATTCAATTCGTGAAATCTTTCCTTTAAAAATTACTCCTGATCCCAAAAATATTTTATATTTTGCTTAAAAATAATATTAGCAAAATTGAATGGATCAGAAGACACATGTTTTGTTTAAAATGTTAATTTTTTTAATTTTAACAGCAAATATAGAAATAAATAACTGTTTAACCTATTCTGTAAAAGTAACAACATTCAAATTTAATTGAGTTTATTTATAAAACCAAACCATAACCATATCCTTAATTTAATGTGAACAATCATATCAAATATTGTGTAGGTAGCAATTTGTAACATTTTTTGTTAGCTACATGCCACGAGCGCCTTCGTAAAAGCGGATGCCCGGGTTTTTGTTGTTCCTTATTAGTATTATTACACACAATCACGTCATCTCCAACCTCCGTGACGGATTTAGAGATGGAAGAATGGAGATTTCTGCCTCATTAGTTTAACTACCAGTGTTCTATATCCTCTTGTGAGTACAATGCTGATAATATTGTTCCTCCGAAACGAGATATTCTCATGCACCAATAGATATAGCTTCAACTGTATGAATTCATACGTATCAATTATCATTGACAAAAATGAATAGTGTGTTTAGATTTAATATTAAGCACAAAATACAACTAACAAGTGAACTACCAAGTTTTAATCAACTCAATAAAAAAAAACTTAAACATGGAATTTTGCTAATCCTCTAATAGAAGCTGTTCAAATAACAAACACAACATTACAAATTGCAATATAAATTATATTTTAGGGATAGAATATTATATAAAAAAATTATCTTTTCTCGAATTGAAAAATTAATTTGCGTTTTTTCATTACGATTAAATAAATCCTCTATAAAAATATGAGTTTAATTCCCTTGTATAAGACTTCAACGGGAGTAAAGTAACCATTTTTTCGAAGAACAATTTTCTTATGTTATTTTGAATTTATCACCCTAATAGCTAAATTAAACATATACGCATTTGTCTTTAACGATAAGAATTCAGCAGGTCTGGTGGGGTCACTGGTTGACATTTACCTAATCGTACTTCATCACGTCCCATCGCATAGTTGCGTAGCCTATTAACATATAATTATATCTGAAAGCTGAATATTATCAAAATTATTTATGTTGCTTTAACAATATACAATTATAAGTAAACATTGATAGACATAGTATCATTTTACAACACAGTTAACAGTGAAAATGTTAGAAACTAGATTACATGTAATTAACTTTCTGCAATAGCCAAGTCTGTGGTTTATTAGCGTAAAGCACTTACATACTTTATATATTTATTTAGGAGTGGATAATTAAAGTGAAACTTTTATTACATCGTCTCAAACTTTTTGGTCTGTGTAGCGCATGTCGCGTGTATCGCGGCTGCCGAGTAGGTATACCTACTCGGCAGCCGACCGACACACGACATGCGCTACACAAAGCAGTGTTCGGAACCGTTCGAACAGTTTCACTTTTACCATGGTTTCATAAAACCACACAACATTTTTTTTTATTTTAAAATCATTTTTCACATAGAGACGCAAAACACCAAGAAAATTGATGTAAATGTTATGAAAAGCCTAATTAAAAAAGGAGGATACAAAGGTTCCTCATTTTCTTTCATATTGTAATCTTGAAATAAGTATTGCATGAATTTTGATGTCAGGTGCTATTGACATCTTTATAACATTGGATAATTATGAAATAATCGAGGGTCAAGTGGAAGATACTACATACAATGCCCCATCCGAAGGCGATTTTAGCAAGCAAATAGCATAATCATGTGTTTAATTAAAACATATTGAGGATTCGATGAGATTTTCGTATAGGAAATTATTGGGCGTCTCATCAAAATAAAGCTACTCTAGGAAAATTAGCTTGATAGTAATCACTTGCAAAAATGGGCGATGGATCCTGAACTATAACATGTATAACGGAAGTGACAAGTCATTTCGAATGTCTATTCGCCATTTGGTTACCCTCTCATCGCAATGTAAATAACAAAAAATACCCACAACAGTGTTAAAGAAGCAATGAGTGGCATAATCTAAAAGGCCATCTTTTACATTGCAAACCCTGAACACCTAAAAAATGTTATGTAATGAACAATTTTATCAAAAATAGTATATTATTCCTAAACCTTATATGGAATAGAATAATACTTTTTGAATACGTGCGATACATAACATTCTTACTGGTCACATGCGTAAGTAAGCATTATTGATTATATCTACTGATTGAAATGTAATTAAATTCATCTTATGAAAGACTTTATCAGATTATAATTTATAAGTTAAAGATTGTAAAGATGTCTCTTAAATACGATAATTGAATATCAAGTAAGATATGTAATAATTAAGAACTTAACATTGCTGAGAAGTGCTTTTAAGGCCCATCAAAGCTAAGTAGGTACATATTTATAATGATAATAATCATAACAAACCTTTTATTCGCTTGCATTTGAAGGTCTGTTGTGAAGAGTATTGAATCGATTATTCTAATGAATAACCATGACATTCACACGAATAAATAAAATAATTGAATTGAATATGCGAAAATATTGATAGATTCGATGATTTTAATCGAGAATGTTCGAGATACTACTTTATAAATTGAATTTTCTTGATTTCCTTGAAAATCTAGGGGTTAGTTTGCAATGATATTTATGAATTAATATTCTTTAAAATGTCGCTAATAGCAAATTATGTTTATTTGTATATATACTTACTTAACTAATAATATTCAAACAGTAGGTTATTTTTTTATATACCTACATATGAAGTTGAATTAACAGTTCCGTCCGACAGGGTAACGAAAATATATATATAGGTATTACCTTATTAATATAACGGATATGTTTGCAATAGTAGGCAAGAGTAGGTATTTATTAAATAAAAAATAGAGCAGAAATTTTATATTACTATCTAAACATGTCAGGTCTTAATAATAGTTGAATTGGCGTGGGAAAGAGGTGCTATAGTTATGTGAACTTTAGTCTTTACGCCAAACGCATTGCATTGTTATGATTTTGTTATACATACTGCATGGTTACGAACTCTTTCGTCAATACAGAAATTGGAACATCCATCATCGTACTCCTTTTAAAAAGAGACCGTAAATGTGTTGTATAAGCTGTTGTAAAATTTATTAAATGTAGAATACAATACCAAAGAATACTGATTATCATGTAGTGACTGCAATAGGTATTATGAATACCTAAAACTAGGTATAATCATGAATATACTTGTAGGTATTCATTTATTTTAATAATATGTAATTCATAATGAAGTTATAAATTACATTAACATTGAATTTCGTCGTATTTGTATAAGAAACTTCAATCAATCACATATCAAGGTTTATTGATCAATATATCTGTATGGACATGATTAATTTCACTAACTTGAATTCTCAAATATAGTACATGGAAGTACCATAGGTTATAGTTAGATATTTTTAATTCTATTTTAAAAATTTGAAAACATTTAATGGTACTCTTGTTTTAAATAATAAAAAAAAATCGTTGAAAATTGACGTGATCAAAATCTTCATGCCTTTTTATATCTAAACTAGCTTCCGCCCACGACTTTGTACGTGCATCCCCGTCGGCGGATGCCGTAGCGGATGCCTACGTCCTAACATCTACCTGCATGCCAAATTTCAGCCCGATAAGTCCAGTGGATTGGGCTGTGCGTTGATAGATCACTATATCAGTCACCTTTGAGTTTTATATATAGATAAAATTAAACAAAACATTATAAATTAAAATATCTCTAGATTCTGTGTACCTATATGAATGTGTGGTTTTAGACATAATATAAATATAATTCAGAGAAAAATAGCCAAATAAGCGTAAAGTTAACACATCACGTCATCGACTTTACACGAGTCACGTTCGTAAGCGAGGTTGCTTGTGAAACATCCTCCGTATTCTGTAATTATACAAAAAATAAACTAAAAATAGATCCATATTGTCGATTTTTTTTTATTTTTACTTTAGTGTACTATAAGTAATCTGGAAATCTACTAAATTAATTATCGTATACATGCTGTAACACTATGGAGACTTATTTATGAGTTACGTGCTATATTTGTTTTTCATTAGAACGTATTCAATGTTAAGGATAAGAATACTATTTATGTAATATCATTATCATACATGTGAATATACATATACATACTACATCTTACTCCAATTATTTCTTCTGCACTATTGTGTCAATCTTGCATGGAGGAGGTTACCTTTCTATAACTAATCTAACTAAAATTGAAGGCGATAGAAGGTTTCTTAGACCATTTCGTTTTAAATTACAAGTGAAAATCTGCGGAGTACTAGCTTGTTTTTCCTCCAACTTTAATCAGTAGGTAATTAATTGTTGAATACACTTTTAGATGGTTCTTGAATACATACTCGCTTCAGCTAGCGCTTTCAGTCATAGTCTTATCAGGACAAGTTACAGTAGTTTGTGTTCTGTCGTAAAAATGTAACAAACAATCAAAAATCGAATAATTCAGTCTTAGAAATTTTACGATAATTCTATTAATAAGACTGAATAGATGATTTTTCAATATATCTATTGAGTGTTCATGAATGTTTTGTTTAATTAAAATGGAGGTTATAAGGACGTGTCACTAATTATAAAGTGTAGAGCGTGTTAGAATAATATCCTATCGGTAGCCTCCAACATCGTTGGTACTGCTCGACCTTTCGATGACCTCATCAAGTTACAATGAACAGGAAACAGGATGCTTCCGTGCACCTGAGCCTTAGCTAATGACAGACATGCCACAGTAATTCTTTATAAAGTACTCGCAAGAAATTATTTTATCAGCAGTTTGAAATATGTTTTAAACATTAGAGTATTTATATTGTTGCAATCACATATGTTATTTATTTATGTCTTATAATCACGGCAATAAATTATCTTTGAGACATAATCATTTATTTTTAAATTAATGTCAATATGAACCAGTACCGATTTCCTTATTTTTTGAATAACACATTCGCTTTAATAAAGCTGTTTGATGTTCTGTGAAATGATGTATTGTGAAGATGGATCATAAATCATTCAAGTCGCATATTTAATACGCAATAATACAAAAGATCAAAGATTTTCACAGATTATTATGAAACGATAAAGTAAACGTTATATGATTGCAATAGGTGTTCTCTATGACATTTTCTAATATTTTTTGGTGTGCCATTGTTAATTAGATGTGTTAGGTAAATGTTCAACGCCAAAAACTAATTTTAGGCAATTTTTTTAACCTTTGCTTAAAATTTGTGTTTTTAAACTTATTTTGCAAAAAATTCCGCACTGTTCTATGGTTAAATTGTTAATAGGTTTAGGTACATTCAGATTGTGGTTAACTGATTTAAGTAACTTTAAAATAATTTGAACTGTTGATATGGCCAATTTACATACATATATTTTTGCAACAAGTGAAGTGTCAAACCGAAGAAAGTTCTGCTTACAAACGCAAGTGTGTTACGTAAGAGAGTTTCTCCCATACCGACTTTGAGTTTTTCTATATCGTTACTGTCATAAAATGTCGATGCTCAAAATCTATACTTACGGTAGTGATAGGTTAATTGCCCATCGTTAACGTAAGTATTTTTGTTAATTGCACAAAACTGAGAAAAGTGCCATTAAAAAGTTAAGGGACATTGTGAAATATGTGAGTCTGGTTAGTGTGTTTAAAAAACACCTATACGACTAATGTTCGTCATATTTGTATAAATAATACATTATTTAATTGATATTAATTATGACAGATTGGAAAATAAAACCAACATAAAAGTTCATAATATGTAGGTGGCAGAATTATTTTGTAATCCAATATCGATTTGCGATAAGTGATTGGAGAGTTTATAAGTGAACAGAGACTTATTTTTACTTCCGCGCCTGACCTTTATTAAAAAAGGGTATGTATGTCAATAACTTTCTGAGGTTATCTGTATTGGAGAATGATATTAATGTATATTATATTTAACACCTGGGAATTTTAACCGGATACGAACTGCAGATCGGTCTGATTGCATTTTATCTACTTTATAAATAGTTAAAGGTCAGTTCGAAACGATTGTTCCGTTTATTGTATTAACTTTATAAAACTCTACATCGAACTCTTTTGTCATTCAAAGTTATGTTAAGACAATATTTTTAGCTTAATATTATTGTAATCATTTTCACACAGGCTTTATGTTATAAACTCGTCACTGATATATTTTCATTGAATTCACTGATTTATATACTGAGGTACAATTTTTGTACTACATTATTATTAGTAGTTGTAGTTACTACAGTATATAGCTACTTATACCTATTCAATAATTTTATCTAGGAAGTAGAGTAGTCCATGATGATTGCCTTGATATTTATAATATGTAATAATATGTTTTCAATTTGATTTACGAAGGTTAAGCCTCATCAAAGTTCATCAAATATATTAGAGGTAGTATTGTTATACTACCTCTAATAATGAAATGAACACATATTCCGTGTGTTTTGTCACAGTACGCAACAAATAAATAATAATTTACAATGCCCGTATTCATTCTGGTAATAATAGATAATGCCCGCATGGGTGCGCGATGAAGCTTTCTTTGCCAAATTTCCACATTGCATAAGTGTACACAGTTGATGGTTATGGGAAATACGAGTATCGTATTGTTCTTTCGTCATTGATTGCTAACTGATGTTACGTGTAATATTTCTACCGACTAATAGACATTTCATGCAATCTGTGTGATAAAACGTTTTGTGTCATCATCATAATTTATGACAGTTTTATGATAGAATGTTATTTGTTACACACATAGAGATATCCTTTTACTAATCCTAGGACCTTTAAAGAGAGATCTCTATTTCACCAAAGAAGCGAATATTTATTTACATGGAGCGACGAAATAACACAGTATTTTTAGGTTTAGAGACAAAATTATAAATATTTCTTATAAGTAAAGCAATAATTAATCTGATTCATTTATAGAGCAGTCTTACGAAATCAGGATGTTAAATAATTTCGACGAAGTGCACACTAGGAAATGGGTTATTAAGATAATCATACGCATAAGATTAATGGGTGATGTTGAAATATTGAGGTACTTCAAGGTGAAATAGCTTAAAACGTGTATTCGAATCATTCAAGCGATTGTATAGATCATTATTCATTATGCATGCAGCATTTTTGTTTGGTCCTTTACAGAAGTCTCAGTTAGGAAAGTCATAAAGCTTTTCCAATTTTGCTAATAGTAGACTTTTCTAGAATCTTGATTTTGCTAGAAATAGACTTAGTTTTGAATATTTTTTATTCTAAGTTTGCTAAATAACTCAAATTTACTTATATGTAATTGTATAAAATTGTAATATTAAATAAATTAATAAAACATAATTAACATGTTTTATTTATGAACACTTTTCTTCTGTATAGGTATTATTTTACTCATTATTATGTTATGAGATATTTTACATACGCATTGCATATTTAAACCAGTCTCATTATTACACATTTTAGTTAATTTCAAAACAACTGTAATAAAACATTTATAAATTCTCTACGTAGTGAGATGTCTTAAATATTTTCATTATATATTATTATAATTAAATGATTGATGGCTATATTGTTTTTAACGTGGGTTGCAATTAGCTACATTATCTATTACAAAATTGTCTACAACTAATTGATCATTCATTGTTACGAGTTACGACCAGCGGCGTAGCGTGCCTTAAGGGGGCCTTGTATCAAAAATTTGTGGTGGGATCACAAGTTTTTTTTAGAAACACCTGATATGTCCTTTTTTTAGATGTTGGTTTTTTTTGAAAAGCTAGCTTTTTAGGATGTACGCATATTAGGGGGCCTCTTAGCTTGGGGTCCCGTATCATTCATACGCCTGATACCTACGCGGGAGCTACGCCCCTGGTTACGACCTCAAGTCAAATTTGCAAATCGTGATTATATTGTAGACGACTTATGATCGCGAGGCAGGAAGTAATTTCTCATAGTAATGCGCTTCCTACGAGTCAGCCATCTTCACAATGGGTGAGCATTGGGGTTACATGTTCAAGGTATTCTTGGATCGAATCGTGTTGATTATAAACAAGTTTTCATGAAACCTATCTATTTGATACTTTGAAGATGTAGATTTATTTATTACATTAGATTTACCTTTTGTTTTGAGTGCTACTATAGATTTTAGTAAACGTCATTTTTCACTTAAAGAATTGTGAGACGCCTTAAGATTTTTTGTGGTATTTATAATATAACTAGCTGTGCCGCACGGTTTCACTACATATAGCCTAATACATATAGTTTCGGATGATATATAGCCTATAACCTTTCACGATAAATGGGCTATCTAAAACCGGAATAATTTTTCAAATCGGACCAGTAGTTCCTGAGATTAGTGCGTTCAAACAAACAAACAAACTCCTCAGCTTTATATAAGTATAGATAAAGAACGATAATTCAAAATTTAATTTGCATTCCTTTCTGCTCTTTGTTGTATAAATAAATACCATCATGCTCATACGTTTTCAACATATCTATTTGAATTTTAATGAAATCAGATATGTACATATACCAGTTACAGATATGCTACGTTTGTTGCGGAAGCTTACATACTGTCCATATGACGTGTCTACTCGTTTACCTTCCTAGAATCTATAATAAAAACGATAAATTTTCGTTCAATTAAAGCCCCTATTTAAAACTATTTGACATGTTATGTAAGAAAAATATTCGGCACCTTATTAATGCTTATTTTGTTTATATTATCATACACCTTGATGTCAGAGTAAAATCAGCATTAACATTTACGGTCATGACCATTCTGAGTGACTACGCAAAAATAAAACAAAGGTGCGTCAATAATGACGGCCTTGCCTCGCCTGCGATTGGCTAATTTTGTGCTTACGTTGCTAGAAAGCTGGCTTTCTTTAATTGCTATTGGTTAATGGTTTCCATGATAATAAGACTTTTCTATAAATTATTATATTAGTGCAAAGCTTGTTTGAAAATATTGATCACTTACAATTCGAAGCTCTAGCTCAGTAGTTATAAAATTATGAAAGTAAACATCTTCCAAGCAAATCCGATAATGATGAATAACAAATTATTTAGCAAATTTGCGTGAACTTACGTTTGAACGTGAATTAAACTCGTGAACAAGGTGTACAAACTGTAATTTGGCATGCTTAGATAAATAATACAAAGCTTCGTCTCTAAAATAGGATTCATATTTCGTTGTGTTTTTATTTTACAACTTTCATTTGCAATTTGTCATACAACGAACAATTTTAAGCGGCGTTTGCCTTCTGACGCTTTCACTGCGTCGCGCTATACTTAAATTTACGTCATCGCTGTTATAGCAATTATATCATCACGAAATTAACATCTGAGTAAGTGGCACATTGGCGCACTGGGTTTGTATAATGTGTCATTTTCATTGTTTGGCCCGTGTTTACCAAACAGTTTGTGTTATATTGAAGAGTCTGTCTGACCTTTTATAAGCCAAAACCAATTGAATTACAGTAAAACGATATTAACTTTACTACTTTTATTTAGCGTTCTTTCTCATACTCTTCAATTATTATACTTTAATACATTATGCATAAAAAATAATTTATTTTCTAATAACCGTAGCAAATGAAATTTCACGTTATGTTTGGGATCGCTTTATGTCTTTTGTGTCATTTTGTGGGTCACGTTACCCAATCATATCCTCAGGTTACGGTACAAAGTGCGAAATGTTTCATAATAAGTATGAAGAATGTGTACAATGTACATACGAAAAAAACCGGCCAAGTGCGAGTCGGACTCGCGCACCGAGGGTTCCGTGGTAGTAAGTTTAAAATTATTAAAAAAAAATATATTATGTGATGTAACTAAAAATTTATGGTTTTCGTAATTTTTCCTTTATCTATGCTATAAGACGTTGCTTCGTACCAAATTTCAAGATTCTGAGTTCACGGGAAGCACCCTGTAGGTTTTGATTCCCTTGCAAGTGTCGAAAATTTGCGGCATAAACGGCTGTATCTTTTGATTGCGTTGGCTTAGAAGTTTGATTTTTTCACAGCTTTAAGGGACAGTAGACCTGAGTAATTGATATAAATTTCAGCTTCATACCTCCACGCGTTCCTGAGAAAAAGGGTCTTGACAGACGGACGGACGGACGGACAGACGGACAACAAAGTGATCCTATAAGGGTTCCGTTTTTTTTCCTTTTGAGGTACGGAACCCTAAAAATGTGGTTATGACATATAAATTAGCCATAAGTTTATCTCACTTTATTTAATGTGACTTTCTTATTTTTTATTATTCATACTATATTCATTTATGCGGTAGTTTTTACACTAGCTTTTGAAGTGAGCGATAAATATACCTACCTTTATTTTTTAAACTTCCAACCAACGTATATCGTATAGTATTAAATATGTGGATCATATTCGTTATCGAATGGATACAGGTACCAATGTGACTGCAGTGTCTTAACCAAAACTCTGATAATTTTATATGGTTCTTAGCTAAGTGTAATATCGACGACATCATTTCATCGACTTGGAAGTAGTTTATATGGATCTCAATCATCTCACTAGGCACCTATTTATTTATGGTTTTATTACCATTGTACCATATTGTACCATTAAAAATCACTTTTTCCGAAATTTGTAGACGATGAAAGGTCAGATTCAAGCTAAATAAATATAAATCGTAGAGTCGCTTTAGATGAACATTTCAAAGCTCTCTACGATTTAGATTCTAAATTACTTCGCTCTAGAACATATATAATCTTATATATAAAAATGAATCGCAAAATGTGTTGGTAAGCGCATAACTCGGGAACGGCTGAACCGATTTCGATAATTCTTTTTTTATTATATTCCTTGAAGTACGAGGATGGTTTTTATGTAGAGAAAACGTAAATATGTACCACGGGCGAAGCCGGGGCGGACCGCTAGTATAATATAACATAGACGTGAATGAACGTGAAATCATATACTTACACATAAAAGGGAAATTTAAAAGTAACATTGTCAATACATACCCAATATCTGACGAAATTGTCTTGTATTTTTCTCTTTTCATTTCAACGTTCCGAGAAGCGATGCGCCTCAGGTCATTTCACAACATACTGGCATTATTTAAAATCATAGAGTACACAGTCACCATATTATCACTTGGTTAACACACGAGTTATATCACTAACACATAACTGTTCAACCTGAAAAAAAGAAGAAATATTTCAGTTTGTGTAAATTTTGTTACATGTTTGGTGCATTTTGAACTAAAGCGCTTTACATCATACAGGATTATTATGAGAAAAACCATTTACTTTTGTATAGTTTTTAGAATCAGATAATTCAAATACGATTTTTTAATTTGTATGCATTCTACTCATATTAGGTATGTACGCGAAAGTATAATAATGTATGGATGTTTGTTACTCTTTGACGCAAAAACAGCTCATCGGATCTCTATGATATGTCACAGAGATAGATAATAGTCTCGAATCGCACACGGCACGGGCTACTTTTTATCCGGGTACCACGGCAGAGAAGCCGCGAGATCCAGCTAGTATTGTATATGTTTTGTTGCCAAAACTCAAACATTATAAAGGTCAAATAATACTTGAAAAATTTAATTTAACGTCTGTATAGCTTGAGGTCTGTTTCGAGATTTAATACGCTTTTTATTTGTATAGAGACGAATAATTAGCATTCAACAGAGGTCAATTATATGTATTTACAAATAAAATAGAGACAATGACAATGCCACCTACCATCTTGTTGATGAGTGATTTTAATCATTCCATGGTTCATTAAATATTCGTTTGATATAATATTATATATGCGTATAACTATAAAACTTTTATTGCCTATATGTCTATGCTTAACCACTACTAGTTTTAGAGTTAAGAATCTTTACGACTTCTAAACTACGTAGATTAAAGTATTTTAAAACCTTCAACGTGATTCAGTAATAAGAGGCCGTTTTAGTAGCGGGTAGCCTTTGTTAGGACTGGCTAGACTTGCTTTGTCCTGGTACAATATTGACTCTGTCGCAATTTTGTCTTTTTCGCAATCTAAACCTTTAGACTAACAACCAGGTGTTCGTGAGTGTCGTTTAAGAATTAATAGGTATTAAGGTATTTCACAATATAAATATGCTATCTATTATTTTGCTGAACCAGCTCCTTGAACATAACTGAAGGGAGAAATCTATAAACTCATACAACTAAAACTTTGTTAATATGTTTCTAGATACACATTCTAGGTTCTATAAGCTTATTGGTAGTCATGAAGATTATTTTGCCAATTCACTCCCACTCCTTTTGATCGTTAGATAGCAAAATATCATGCTTATTAATGACTTTTTTCTAAGCTGAATATTCAAAATTTTATAGTGTACTTTTTGAAATAGAAAGCTCAAGTGATTGCAGTCTATCAGGTTACATAGAAACGTAAAACTTACATGCATACATTATTGTTGAATTAATATTGTAAGTCGAGTAATTAAAAATACACAATTCGACTTTTAAGGAAATAATCGAATACTTAATGAATTTGGCGCCAGATATTCAATTGCAAAAGACGACCTTCATCTTTACGCCTGTCTCAGGACCGCGAATACCATTTGCGCACAATCGCCTGCTTCTAAAGTAACTAAGTATAATTACTCATTACTTTAATGGCTCTCTAATATCAGTCCGATATATTCTTTGTCACGACTCTATCATATTTCTATTATTAAGGTGATCGATCAAATGTATGTAACGTAACGTGTTACGATAACTTTACCAATATGTTAATGATGTGGGATGTCCACCTTTTTCATTTGTAATCTCATATACCTATAGTTGAGAAAGTTAACAATCGTGATTTATGACATGCAATATTTTGCAAGGCAGAGATCCAATCTTGATGATACTTTTTTCTGAACAACTTCGTTGAAAATTGTAACTCCGTTTTTTGTGTCCGTCTTTCAAAAGAAAAATGTACGATGAAATCGAAAAAAAGGGTGCATAGGAATAAAGAAATGGTCTTTACTTAAAAAAATATAACCTTATCATATTGTCGTATGTCGTCTATGTATTTCAAACTGGATATAAAATTCATGCATTGCCTATTTAAAAATGTGTGAATGAGTTTTCGTAAAAGTCAAATAAATGTATGAGGAAAACGAAAAAGTAAACGAGGCGACATCTCGGCCATGTTAGCTGCGTAATTTGCGCAAGAGCGGTCAAACATCGATCAAACGGCCTTGCCCGAAATACTTGTGTGCCTTCTTCGTTAATTTTATCTGAATTATAAAAATAAAATATCCATAAGGGAAGTAGAATGAGTTTGTATAAATAAAGAATAAATAACGGAAACAAAGGTCGGTTTTCTATATTTTGGCTGCACCACAAGGTGCCTCCTTACGTTACGAAGTGTTTCATAGAGCGTGTAGCGCATAAATTTTATTGTTAAGCAATTTCCATGAGAAGATACGGTACCTGAGTACGTATCAGATAAAAGATGAGGTAATTATTTATATTACAATTATAAATACTACGGTATAATTCGTATACAGTGAAAAAGTGTATTTTAACGATGTGCAAATTGAAATCCTAAAATAAAAGCGAAGTTAAAAGCAAATTTTAAGTTTTTTTTATCCGTTACAAGAGCTCTATAAAATTCAACAAGAAATTTTGATGACAATTTTGAACTGGTTTTGTTACCAAGTAAATAACCTTAAAGTTAAGCTTTGTATATTTATCAGCCACTTTATCTAATAAGGGTTGTTGGTGGTGCTACTTGGTTGCACAAAGACAATAATGTTTACGTCACAATACACAGATTCTATTAGCTGTGGCCGAGGTAAAAATCTATTGTTTAGACGTGTGAAATTGTATCACGCTGTGTATGCAACTTTAAATCATGTTAAAGGTATATAAACAACATGGAACACATCAAAAAGTAGAACAAATTATATTATGTTGTTACTACTGTTTACCGTGAATTCTCTACATTCTGTGTAATAAATTATTCAACGTTTTTATTATTTGTGGAAGGTTCTTGATTGCTGTCCTAAATGTATACAAAGTGATTTTTAGGCATTCTATATTCTATTAAATTATCGACTTTTATGATATAAGGAACTCTTTCTTTATTTTCATAAGTAATTCTAATTTCCCAAATTTTACTCCATCCTCAAGCCGTTTCGGGCTAACGCTGCGAGTACATATTTATACCTACTATGTAATTGTTACATGGGCAATGTGTATTTTGCTAAAGGTATTTGTACTTTTTAATTATTATCTTTAATGCCTATATATGCCTAGGTAGGTTTAATACCAGTATTTTTAACATAAGTACCTATACTTACGCTTTGTAACTGGATATTGTAACATTATAATCATGAAGGGTTTTCTAGTAAGTTCTACATAAATAAAACATCCTGTTGTAAGTTTTAAAGATGAACGATAAGTATTGTCAGTATACATTTTACTCAAATGTCAAGATCGTAAGCGCAGCGTCGCATTATAAGTTTTGCAATACTGGCGACAGTGAAGTTGGCGGCGTGTCGACTGTCGACCGAAACAATGGCCATTGATTATTTACGAAAGCAATTGTAATCGCAGCATGATAAAATTTTAAACGAAAGAGATTAGGTAATCCGAAACAAATCATATCGTGTCTGAAGAAATCGAGGATTTATTAATGACAAACATAATTAAGTATTAATTATTAAATGTTAAACAGTCGAGTAAGTAAGAATAAGTAACTGATAGTTACTTATTGCAAAAATATTAATAGGTTTCTAGGAAAATATTAAATTATACGCCGTCGCGCTGCGGCCTGACGCGCTGCTATGAATATGTGCGATGACATTATACGTAACATAATTACTTTTTAGTTGAAATGGATGTCGATGTCTATGATTTCTAACTCTACCTAGACATACATTTATACGTATGTTATATTATATACCTACGTGGTATGGCTTTTTAAGATGTTTTAAGGAAATGCCATATCATGAAACAGTAACATGGTTTCTCAGAAATAATTGTGAACATATTTAACAATTAGGTAAGTATTACAATTTGACAGATAGGTACCTACAATATGTTTTTCTAGAATGAATCTAAACGTTACGTGTAATCAATGGATAACATTTACACGTAACGTTTAGATTACTTTATGCTTTTTTAAATGATGTACCCATCGAGATAGAATGTACTACGTACATATATCTCGATGGATGTACCTGATAATTTCGAACTCCATATGGATTATGGATAAAGACGGAAAATTACAGTCGACGCATTCATGTTCTTGGTAATTGCCTATTTCAAATAATATTATTTTATTTTTAAACTTGTTCTATTTACTTTTTATATTCTATCGATTCAATAAACTTGAACACTGAAAAAGGATACGGTTCATTAAAAGCTTTTAAAGGAAAACGACAATCAAGTTAATAACCATCTTTGTGATTTAATGGATGGTATATAATTAAATACGTGTTTTTGTTCAACTAAAGACTGATGTATGTTATATAATGAATACTCTGTCTTTACTAGTCAATTGTGTGTAGATA